>WNNJ02003754.1:0-15122 GCA_012934845.2 Pomphorhynchus laevis
TATTATATATTGGTTTATTAATATATTATATTTATTATATATTATATTTATTAATATACAGAACGCATGCCTTTTATTTATTAAAACGGGTGTCGTTTTAATAAATAAAAGGTATATATATAATTTTAGATGTAAAATTATGTATATAATTTATATATAATTTTGATATAAAATATATATAATAATATTAATTAAAATCGTAATAATAATGAAATAAAAACAATTTATTTCAAAGTTTTCGGATAACCCTTCTTCAGCAACGATTTCAAGGCTATAGTTTAACTAATTAGTTGACCTATAATTTTTAAATCGTTGCTGAAAAAGGGTTATCCGAAAGCTTTAAAATAAATTGTGTTTGTTACATTACCATCACGATTTTTATTAATATTATTAAATATTCATCAGACCATGATATAGAACCGAATTATTCTCGCAATATTCAAAGTCGCTAGGTATGCCCAGTCATCCTATGTGTGACGACAAACTTTAACAACGGTAGACGGGTTTCGCTCTTAAGGAGCTCATCAGTACCGTGACTTCAATAATCATCCATAGACACCTTAACACACGCTTGAACAGTGTTTAAAGCTCGAAAAACAGAACTATCCTTAATCTGAATCATTGGATTGATTTTAGCATAAGCTCTGTGCATGTCAATGCGTATTGCAGTTTAACCATGCATCATGCACTAAATTCCTTTTAATAGAAATGCTGTTTTACAGGGACGCTTTAAAGTGTACAAATATATAAAATATAAGTTGTTGTAACACCTGTCCTGGGACACCTAATGGTTCACTCATAAATAAATCACTATGGTTTCCTCATGAAGAGGCATAAACACCAGGCAGCATTCTATATATCTTCATCAGATCAAGATATATAACAGAATTATTCTCCCAATATTCAAAGTCGCTACGTATGCCCAGTTATCCTATGTGTGACGACAAACTTCAACAAAGTCAGATGCGTTTCGCTCTTACCGAGCTCATTAGTACCGTAACTTAAATAATCATCCATAGGCACCTTAACATACGCTTAAACAGTGTTTAAAGCTCAAAACCAAACTACCCTTAATCTGAATCATCGGATGGAATTCAGCATAAGCTCTGTGCATGGCAGTGCGTATTGCAGTTTAACCATGCATCAGGCACTAAATTCCTTTTAATAGAAATGCTGTTTTACAGGGACGCTTTAAAGTGTACAAATATA
The DNA here is from genome assembly GCA_012934845.2 of Pomphorhynchus laevis. Classification (NCBI taxonomy): domain Eukaryota; kingdom Metazoa; phylum Acanthocephala; class Palaeacanthocephala; order Echinorhynchida; family Pomphorhynchidae; genus Pomphorhynchus; species Pomphorhynchus laevis. The sequence continues at coordinate 1,210 of WNNJ02003754.1, forward strand.
TAAAATATAAGTTGTTGTAACACCTGTCCTGGGACACTAAATGGTGTACTCATAAATAAATCACAGTTTTTCTCATGAGGAGGCAAAAACACCAGACAGCATTATATATATCTTCATCAGACCAATAAATAGAACCGAATTATTCTTGCAATATTCAAAGTCGCTACGTATGCCCAGTCATCCTATGTGTGACGACAAACTTCCACAACGGTAGCCGCGTTTCGCTCTAACGGAGCTCATCAGTACCGTGACTACAATAATCATCCATAGGTACCTTTACACACGCTTAAACAGTGTTTAAAGCTCGAAAGCAGAACTAACCTTAATCTGAATCATCGGATGGACTTTAGCATAAGCTCTGTGCATCGCAGTGACTATTACAGTTTAACCATGCATCAGGCACTAAATTCTTTTTAATATAAATGCTGTTTAACAGGGACACTTAAAAGTGTGCAAATATACAAAATATAATTTGTTGTTACACCTGCCCTGGGACACTCACTGGTGTACTCGTAAATATATCACTATGTTTTCCTCATGAAGAGGCATAAACACCAGGCAGCATTCTATATATCCTCATCAAACCAATAAATAGAACCGAATTATTCTTGCAATATTCAAAGTCGCTACGTATGCCCAGTCATCCGATGTGTGACGACAAACTTCCACAACGGTAGCCGCGTTTCGCTCTAACGGAGCTCATCAGTACCGTGACTACAATAATCATCCATAGGTACCTTTACACACGCTTAAACAGTGTTTAAAGCTCGAAAAGCAGAACTAACTTTAAGATAGGGTAGTTATGTATACATTTATATATAATTGTTTATATCAACTCTCAATAACGCTTTTAAACGCTTTGCTTGCTTCTAAATGCGTTGTATTTAAAAAATTTTATGTCCGTTGGAATATATTTTCTTTTACATTGTTTGCGTTGCATGAAATTATGTACAAGTGAAGAATACAAATTAAACAAGTAATAAAAATAAAATGTGTCTACGTATTAAAAATAAACAAGTTATTATAAATAAGAAATGATCATATAATATTTTATACAATTTACATTTTTATAACGATAGATTATGTTTGGTCTTCCTCGACCCAACATAGCATAGAGATCAAATACATGCTAATGACGTATTTCCTCTGATGAAATTTGATAAATATTTTATTCCTTTACGAAGTATAAGAATAAAATATATTGATGCCGCGAGTTTGTCCAAACCACCACAAAATCTATGAACAAAATTATTGCTCATTTCTGATTGAAAGAATCGGGATGACTAAACAGCATAAACTGACTCTATGCTGTTTAGTCTTCCCGACTTCTTCAATCTGAATAGTAATTGGCAAGAAAATTGGTTATTTTTTTAATTACAAAGTATATTATTTATTATCCATTTATAAAAATTTTCCGCTTCATTTTATTTTTAATAATATTTTGTTGATTTATATATTTTACTATTTTCTGTTTGATTTTTTATGGTAATCTAGTTTAAAATTTGTACCTATTAGTAAATTTTTAAATTTTTATATCTATATTGTTGATTTATATAATATTTTGAATTGTAAATAGAATTATAAATGATAAAGAATGAATTTATAATTCATTATTTGAATTATATATTGTAAATTTAATATTTTAATAATATTTTGTTGATTTATACTTCTCCATTATATAAAATAGAAATAAAATTCATCAAAATTAATTGAAAGTTAGCAGAAAAATAGTAGTCGGATCAATAATACATAATTTTAGTATTTCTGACTAAATAACAATATAATTTCAATTTATTAGTAATGTCAGCACGTTCATCCAAATATACAATAAGATTTGAATTTTGTTATTCGGGTGAATGTTGGCCAAAAACAATATAGTTTCTTCCTAAAAATGACTTTCATGCTAATTGTTCTCACTAAGCACTTAAATTAAAAAATTTATACTTCTCCATTATAATAAATAATAGAAAAAATCCATTAAACTTGTTTGAAAATTTTCATAAAAAATAGTAATATCGTATCAATAATACATAGTTTTGGTATTTCTGACATAAGTTACATCACCGGGAAAGCAAAGCCCACAGATCAATAATAACTTGTTGGTAGAACAAATCAGATCAGACAACTGAATCTACGTATTCTTTAAAGTATATAAATTAAAAATATAATAAATGATTTTATAAGATTTTGTACAACTTAAATTTATATAAAGTTAATATTTATAATTAAAGTTTAAGATAAAAATCAATTTTCATGAATTGACTAATAAATGAAATACGATGTATTCTAATAAGGAATAAAGGGCATCAGGAACAAATGATATTTCGGCCCCTATTCCTCGACCCAACATAGCAGCGGGGCCAAATACGTGTTCATGACCTATATCCCCTAATTAAATTAGATTGTCTATTGAATCTTATTCATATACAAGGCATATTGTTTATTATCCACCTATGATTTTTTCATTTAATAGTTATACTCTATTTTTGATAATATTTTGATTTATATTAAGTTACATTTGCATATTTCATGAATTATTAATTATAATTTATTAATTTTAAGAATTATATTGTAAATAACGCCGTACTGTCTTTGAATCGTATTTCTTGTTACAGTATAGTCTCGTTTCAATGAGCTTCTAGTTAACGACTAGATATTTGCTACATCTTTATAAATAGTTACCTTGAAAATACAAATTACTCTTTTTAACATGTCTGCGCTCCAGCAAACTGCATGTTTAGTTTTCTGTATTTTTATAAATATTTCAGACACCCCATAAACGCTCCTTTTGTTTTTAAAATAAAACTTATAAAATAACGATAAATGCATGTGCCTGTATTGACATCTCAGCAAAAATGTAAGCGTTGATTTTTTAATGCAACACACTCAACTTGAGATTTACATTTATATAATTTAGATTTTAAAATTTACTAATTTTAGACTTTTTGATAGCATTCATATTTGATAAGTTATTTATTTTCTCGTTCTAATTAAACCAATAAATACATCGAGATATATAATGTTATCAAACTATTAGTACGACTTTGATGATATTAATAATTTAGCAAATATTAAATATTTGCTAAATATTTAATATAAATATTTATTTATAAATTATTTATAAGAAATAAATCTAAGAAACAGACCAATGATATATATCACCGTATATTAATATTGGACCGTATGTTAATTTTGATTATTTACGTCAAGCTATTCTGTAACTTTCATAGTTGTTTGTTATTAAATCGTCGCTCAGGATTCGGGACAGGCTCGTCAACATATTTACTAAATCAAACAGAAAATGTATTGACGTTTCGTCGTTAAACTTTTTCAATTGTAATCATTTATTTATCAGAACATTTATCTTCAGAAGATAAATAATCAGAAGTATTAATAATCATAAATATTCAATTAAATATTATAAATAAATATAAATATTATATTATTTATGATTATTAATACTTCTGATTATTTATCTTCTGAAGATAAATGTTCTGATAAATAAATGATTACAATTGAAAAAGTTTAACGACGAAACGTCAATACATTTTCTGTTTGATTTCTCAGTATAAATTTGATCTTAGTAAATTTGTTGACGAGCTTGTCCCTGGTCCTAAGCGACGATTTAATAACAAACATCAACTATATATAATAAGCTTCAGTTTTTTGTTGCCAAAAATGTAATCGAACTATGGTTTTTGGCAACATCTACTATTTAAAAACTGAAGCTTATTGGCTTCCGGAGCACAGTGTAACACATCATACTCTCACATTGAAAACTGTATCCCCTAAAGAGATACTGTGAGAAAATGAGAAAACAAGCAACGACAGCAATGAAATCTGCGAAGAAAATTAGATGATCCGGATAGCACGTGGTTAGTTTAAAGAAGCTTCGTTCATGCTACTACCAAATCACATTCTCGAAGATGCCATTTTAATATATCTTAAGACAGCCAAAACGACGGATGGTCGTTATATATAGTGATTGGAAGATATTGAAACAACGATCGGGATCCTGTCAGTCGGATTTATAATTTATTTGTGTATAGAAATATTTTAACCGATCAAACACGTATTTTTTATTTCAAAAACTAGTTTCGGTTGATTTTTACTCTTCTTCAGTTTTCACAATCGATTGGATTGTAAAAAGGATTTTTAAAACACCCGAAACTAGTTTTTGAAATAAAAAAGACATTTTTTGATCGGTTAATATATATATGAAAGTTACTAAAACTTTATTTTTTTGTAGTTTAAAAGATTAAATTGAAAGATTAGTTTAAAATATTATAGTTATCATGAATAACGATATGGTTAATATATTCAATGTATTTCACTCCTTATTGTAATTTTGATATTCCGTGCTTAACTCTTCATGGTTACTAAACTGCGTTTTACTTCGATTTAATATTTAGAATTTTCCACGAAACAGACACGTTTTAAGTATATTAAAAATACATATAAATTGATTAAGTGCTCATAAGTTAAATGACTGATCTCCATGCTATACATGCTTGGGAATATATCGATAATTACTGATTTCTCTTATATTTGATGTATTTTATGTATTTCAATTGTAATTACTTATCGCACATTTTAGTATTTAGTTTTACAAATGTATGCATTATATTTAAATACATCGACAGATGTATTTATATTGTATACCATAATAAATACCATATTAATTTAATATTCCCTTTACAGATTTCACAGTAGTCTTTATGGTGAAATACCAATAGTCTTTATCGCTCATTATAGCCTTTATTCAAAACTGTTTTGAATTCGATAGACAATTACGCAATTGAAAAATCATTTTTACCATGTATTTAGAAAGAGAGCACATTGTTTTGTCTTTCAGCTTTTGTCTCTAGGAAATAAAGTTTCACAAATGTGACTTACTTGATAAATTGCAGTGCGGATGATATGTGGAAATGTTTAGTTTCATTTTAAGAAACGTCTGCCGGTCCTTAGGGTAAATTTAGAATGATGACATGTTTTACAGCGTCATTTTGCAAAACATCTTTAAAATTTACATTGATTTTATGATGAAAAACACTCCTCTTCGTATTGACATCAAATGAATATTCTTTTAAATTTAAAATGAGCATTAAACAAAATCATTTTATGAAAAACGCCTATTTTCTAAAGCATATTTTAATTGATTTCGTTTACATAGGATACTCAATTGTTTAGTTGCTTGGTAATATTTCCTTGGGGTTTAAATGCTTAACTTTTAGCTAGAACTTTGGTGTTTTGTTTATTTAATTACAAATTAAATTAGGTTCATTTGCGTAATCTATCGCTTCGAATAATCACTAAATTATTAATTATAATTAATGAATTAATTATCATTAGTGCTTTTGTTAAATCTATTGATCATTCTGTCAGTTATAAATTAATAAATTATAAACTAATTCACTATCATGTATTCAGCGTTCCTGTGATATCAAGAGTATCACATTATCCAAAGTATCATTATTTCATTTTGTATTTTAAAAAATTCACCTTGCTTACAAATATTGAATTGAAATATACTCATTTCGTTATAATTAGAAACGAACTTTTTTTACATTTTTTGAACTAGTATCTGCGTGTTATACAACGAAATATAGCGAGTATCTTTTATGAATCCGGTTCCTCGGAATGCATAATAGAATTAAAACGAATTCCATCATAATGGGTTGCGATATTATTTTATATCATTAGAAATGGATTTAATAAAATAATATTTGAATTAAAATCAGCCTTTTTAATTAATACATACCAGATAATATTAAATATAATTTATTAAATGATGAAATTTTAATTTTTAAAATATTCGTTTCTTCAAAACCATTTAAATAATTTAATATATACATATTTTAAACTTTTAAAATATCATTAAAAAGAAAATAGTAAAATATATAAATCACCAAAATTTTATTAAACATAATTTTTTATGGATGAATAGTCAACATAGTCAACATATAGAATAAGATATTAATCTTTCTAATCAAATTACATCTTAGAAAATACATCACAAACATCGATTTGACCCCCGCTGCTATTTTGAGTTGAGGAATAGGGGCATACTTTTGTATTTTAGACTTATTTCGTTAATTAACTAAATAAATCGCTCAATTAAACAATCAACCTATGATAGACTTATTTCGTTAATTAACTAAATAAAACGTACAATTAAACAATCAACCGAAATAATGTGCTGATTAAATTAGGATTTTATATGGTAATCACAACAAGGTTCTGCTAACTAGCAATTTTAGTTGTTTTCAAGTGTCCATATGTTAATTAATTTAACAGTTTTTTTTCTAAAACCTAATGTCCTTATGTATGTAGAAAACCGTATCTTTGACGCTTCTATTACTTTTACTGTTTTTCTCCACATCAAATTTATGTTGATGTTGTGGGGTAATATTCGGCTGTGAACATAATCCAATCATGTTAACAGCCGAATATCATGATTAATCATGATTAATTACTTATCGGTTCTTATTAATGATTTTTTATGATCGTTATAGCAAAGTGTTGAGATAAAAGCAAATTATCGTAAAAATTTTACTAATAAAAAAGCTGTACGATAAAATTGTCGAGAATGTTTTATCGCAACAATATAATTGCAATATAATTAAATTTTTTTAATTTCTTAATTTTATAGAAAATATCTGAAAAAATTATAAATGCATTATCCAATTGCCTTCTAACTGTAAATGACTCAAAATGATTATAAGTTTTCTAGCTGTATAAGTTTCCTATCGTTAAATTTCCTTCAGATTTGAACTTCGATAATTCATCAAGTTATGCAAATACTTATTTTACTCAATTTTTTTCGGAGTTTTCATAGAATATATATATCATTAATTTAGTTTATTTAATTAATTTATTAAATTAAATTAATGTTTATTTAAATGTAAACGAATAACAGCAGTTCGTTAAACGCTGTCGGTTCTAACTCTGCAAATTAGAAGAAATTTATTTAATGTTTTATGAAGTTTAACGATTTTATGTAATAAGAATTTTAAATTTTAACATTCTAAATTTTAACATTAGTTTACAATGAAATATTGAAGCTCATTAGATTTAATTTAATGTATAATTTAATTTATATTCTAAATAATTAATTTATAATTAATAATTTATTAATTAATATTAATTTAATTTAATTTTACTTAGATTCTGAATTATATTCGAATTATAATTGAACTTTTAAATAAAAGATAAATATTCGCTTAAGAATATTCTATCTGAGGATTATACCAAATAATATATTCTTATGCTTCAAAGACAAACTTTATTTGTTTTTATAATCGTGTAATAAACTTTATTGGCTTTATACAGTGTTTTGCTTACTGACGGTTTACTCAATCGAAAATAAATAAAATTCTAAGAATTCTTAAATATGATATTTTTAGAATATTAAATCATTTAATTATGATATTCTTAGTTGGTTGTAATATTCACATAAAATTCATTGAAGATACTGAAAATCAATTGCTGAAATTCCTTACAAAATTCACTTTAATGGAGTTCAGCTTGAAGTTCAGCAGTTGAACATTTTTAAACATTTTTTAATTTGCCATTTTGTCTCAACTTAATATTCACTTTATATTCAACTCAAACGTTGAATTCATTTTTAAATTTTGATAATTTATCAAATTTTAATTTTTAAATTTTGATAATTTATCAAATTTTAATTTTTAAATTTTTGTCTATTTAAAAATAATATAATTTTTCAAAGTAATTGAAATTTAAAAAACATTATCTAAAAACATAATGTTTTATTTAAATTTATACAAAAATAAAAAAGTATTTTACTTCTATTGTTTTGACAGATGTCTAACTTATTAGACGATTGCTTCATACTACACGCAGTTAAATTGATCAACAACCAGTTTCCGAGAAAAAAGGGATTTTTTTCGAAGAAATTTCAGACGATAAAGGACGTTCTTTCATGGTCATCTGAATTTGTTGGTTCTTCAATTTCAAAATCAGATGATAAGCTAGTGAAGAAGAATGCATGTTGCATTTTTAAAAGTATGTTATCTAAGTATTAACTTATAATTTAAAATTCAATTTAATTTTAGATTTTCGTTATTGTAACCATGTGAAGACTAAATTTAATGCACAAAAATTATAGATAGTAAATATAGCTATATAGCTATTCAATTGAAGATATTATAGGTATTTTACAAAATATATATTTTAAATCGGCTGCTATATATATTTTGAGTTATATATATTAAGTTATAAAATTCTTTGTTAAGATTAAGGTATCACAATTTTACATTTATGAATCGCACATAATATGTAGATTTAGTTAAATAATCAAATTATATTACGATTAAAGGTAAAATTATCCAAAATGTGCTATAATTTTCAGAAGAGGGCGTTTTTATTTCTATCTAATATTATAGATAATATTAGATAATATTATAGTTAGTAACTACTAACATACTACTATGATAATGTTAATTTGTCAAATGCTTAAATTACTCTAGTACCTTGACCTTGCTCAAAATACTCAGTAAACGAATTGAACCAACGAAACTTTGTAAATCACTAAAAGTACAGAAATTAAAAAATATCATGCTATGTTCTAATGTGTTAACAATTTTAATAAACAACGTTTATATGTTCAAAACCTTATTTTGGTTTTCATTCCTATTTTTATGTTGCTCACTGCGAAAAAAAATGCAACACCTTTACTGGATTAATTAAATGAAATGCGACTGACCATTGTGAGAAAGTTTATTAATAAAGTATAAAGTCTTGAAGCTTTTAAAAATATATGGTACTAATATCTATAATATGAAACGCTTCACGATTTTGCGTGTCATCCTTGCTCAGGATTTTTTTGTTTTACTTTTCCCGGTTGTAACCTACGGACTGTTAAAGTCTTTTGGTTTTCATATGTATATCTATAATTAATCTATTAATTTGTATAATTTGTCTCAACGAAAATTTGTCGTGTGCTGCCTAGAGCATGCCCCCAGCATTTCCTCGTTGAACAGTAACACTCAGGAGCTGTATGAAAAACATGGCCGCTTGGGTTCCCGGGTGATTCGGATTAATCGTTTGGCTAGGTTTCGGAGGAATTCGTTAGTATCCTAACTAAACGAGCCCAAAATGCCAATGCGATGTGCGCAAAATAATAATCGTGTTGGTCGAGGCCGCTATATTTAGCTTGTTTGGCCTGTTCGGCGCTGCTAGCTACTGATCCGCAACCATTGATAGTCATGACCAAGTGTCTAGGTGAAAGCGGATTCGGGCAGGTGTCTCAGGCGAGCAGTTTGCCATCTTGCCGGGACCAATGTAGTGTCATCGAGCCGCTTTCCATCAAATCAGTATCAACCTGTTGACTCAAGGCGAGACGGGAACCAAGCAGCAGCCAGGGCCATGCGAATAAGGCAGTTTACGCTGCCAAGCATTCGAAAAGGGCTTTTTTAGGGCAATCCGTAATAATTGTATAATTATTATTGCATAAAGGACAAAGTTATATCTAATATTAGTTTGATATTAGATAGATTATGAAAAACAGCTGAACAATCGAAATTTTATTTTCAGCAAAATCGAAAATATGTGTTCAAATTTTCAAACACAATTGTGTTCATCATCAGGAATTATTTCTGAAAATTGTTTCTGCAACTGTGTGCATCATCAGGAAACAATTCTTGATGATGAGCACAGTTGTGTTCAAAATTTTAAATACATATTTCTGATTTTGCTGAAAATAAAATTTTGATTGTCCAGCTGTTTTTCATACAATTTCTGGGACAATGAGCATCTTTGATTAGTTAGATGGTTGATAGCATTTAGTCATGTTTTTTATTTAACATTATTCGAATGCTACGATAATATTCTCTTGTATACAAAAGTGTTTAGAATTATATTTTATAAAAAATATTAAAGTAAATTAAATAAGCTAAATGAGTCTACGTATTTTATATTGCAAATTAAAAATAATACAAAATAAAAGTTAAATAATAAAAAATTAATTAATAATAAATAATTGTTATAAGATTTTATATAATTTATATCAAGATGAATTTTAAACTGAAATTTATAAATAAAAATCAATTTTTATGAATTAACTAATAGATAACAAACTATGTATCAGAATAAGGATTAGAGGTCATCAGGAGGAACTGCTATGCTATCAGGTTTCGGCCCCTATTCTTCTACCCAATATAGCAGCGGGGCCAAATACATGCCAATGATAAAATACATGCCAATGATAAAACGGACCGTATCGCCATCTCAATATTTAGAAATAAGTTTACATTATCTACGCACAAGGAGTTATCGTGGAACTATCAGTATTGGTACAGTAGAAATGAACTTGGATAATATATTTAAAGAATTGGATCCGTCACAACCAATCCTCTTAGTCGAAGATATTATTGATACTGGCCGAACGCTGTCCAATCTGTTAAGTCAATTCAATAAATTTTCAAAGAAAATTAAAATCGTTAGCCTGTGCAAGAAGTGACTGAGAAATCTCCAGAGCATGATATCCAGCCTAATTACTGTTGTTTCAGCATACCAGATAGATACATTATAGGCTATGGGTTCGATATCGACGATCGATTTCGAGATATGGATCATATCTGCACGACTACCAAGGAATAAGCTCTACTACCTTTGTGTATCTATTTGTATTGCTTTATATTTCTAACACATAAATTGTTTTCCACAATTTTCAATTGTAAATTTTTAGCATAATCATCATTTACATTAGCCACCAACATAATTTACCGTTAACAATATATTATAGTAGCCGTTTGGTTTTGAAAATTGTAAAGTTAAGGAATACAGAGTTATCGATTTAATCGCTTGAAAGTTAAAACTCAAAAAGGTTGAAAAAATATTATAATTTAAATATTAAATAAGCTAACTGAGTCTACGTATTTTATATTGCAAATTAAAAATAATACAAAATAAAAGTTAAATAGTTAAATAATAAAAAATTAATTAATAATAAATAATTGTTATAAGATTTTATATAATTTATATCAAGATGAATTTTAAACTGAAATTTATAAATAAAAATCAATTTTTATGAATTAACTAATAGATAACAAACTATGTATCAGACTATGTATATAAATAAATATTATTTTCATTGATTTATTATTAAATAATTTATACAATATTTTATTACATTAAAATATTTTATTAAAATTTCTAATATGCCTTTTTATTATGCATAATCACTTTCAAGTCAAATTTTAATGATAAATTATTAATTATTACTAAAATTAATTAATATTAATTAATTATTGATTATTACAAAATTTATTAATTGGAATTGAATTACTTAAATTGAAATTTATTCTCAAAATTCTTAAAATTTAAATAAATATTCATTAAATGTGCATTATGGAAGAAATGTTTTTATTAATTCTATTGTATTTTAGTTTAAAAATTATTGTTTGGATATAATACATTAAAATTTATTTACAAAACGGAAGGATACCACCTTGACAGTATAGAATTCGAGAAAACAGAAATATCAATTCCGTCTTGTTACGTGTTTGCAAAGTACTCTAGTATCAAAACCATTATCAAAAGCTATAAAATAATTTAAAGGAAGAATCTCTTGATTGTTTTATTTAAATTAGTTTCTTCTGTTTTTAAAAACTTCATGAAGTGTTTTTTAAACCAAATTATATGTTTGTAATTATATAAAAACTCGAATTCAATTTCCTTTAATACAAGAGTTTTTAATATCGATTCGGAAAGGCTCGAGTAAGTGACTGATGAAGCTGTTCAAGTGCGAAATTAATTTCGATTTTTTTTATTAAATGATACAACATTGTAATATATAACAGTCATCTGGATTCATTTAATCAGTTTTTACTTATCGATTATGTATTTTGTCATTCCAATTTTCATATTGAAAATGCTTTCAGAGATTCAAATATACATGTATGATCGTCCTGCTAGAGCGTATACTCGCAATAAGGTAAGGTTTGTTGCACCGTGATATTAAAAATTAGGACCATAATATTTGCATAACATCATATGATTTTTATATGCTTTCATAATTAGAAAATTATAATTAATTATATTTAATCAATTATAAATCAATTAATTATGCCCAGTTTGAGATACACACTTTGTGACCAAGTAGTTCAGTGTAATCCATTAGCATTTAAGCTGTCTAGGACTGCACCCAACAGTATAGTGTGCTTTACTGTTGATTCGAAAGAATTTCCTGAAAGTTCGCTTCCATTGCAAAATCTCGCGATGATCTTTAATAATTTTGCTGCATATTTTTTCGTTTCGTATGCTAATTACATAATATTAGAGACATTAATGATAAACATCAAAAACACATGGAAAATTGATAATTTAAATTGCAGCATACGAATGGATTGAATTTAATTCAGATTGCAATATAATAATTATAATTACTAGAAAACTAAACGCCCTTAAAAGTATCTTTTAATTTTCAATCCCTGTACAATTTTTATTTAAAGCAAACAAGATGGTAGATTATTATATTTTTGTAAAAACTGTATTAATTTTTAACAAATTTATAATTATAGTTAAATGGATATCTTTGTTACTGATATATTATTTATCAACATAAATTTGAGATTTCTCCTAAATTTAAGATTTTTAAATTTATTCAAAATAAATATGATATGGTATTTAAGCGTAATATGAAATTTGAATTTAAGATTTCTATAATATAAGACTTCGTTTATCAAATCAGCTAACTGAGTCTACGTATCTAATATAATTATAAAATAAACAAAACATAATAATAATGCTAAATCAAAATTTAATAATTAAACAATAAAATAAATAATTGTTATAAGATTTTTTATAATTGAAATCAAGTTAAAGTAAAAATTGAAATTTAAAATAAACGTCATTTTTATGAATTGACTAATAAATAACAGACGTTGTATCAGAATAAGGATTAGAAATCATCAGGAGGAACTACTATGCTATTAGTTTTCGGCCCCTAATTACTCAACCCAACATAGCAGCGGGGCCAAATATGTGCTAATGATGTATTTCCTCTGAAATAACTATCTAGTATCTTATTCTAATACAAAATATATTATTTATTATCCATCAATAAAAATTTGCCACTTAAGATTTTAAATTTATTCTTTATATTATTGTGTTGATTTATATAGGCAGGTTTCTTTGATTCCGGTTTCCTGTCAAAGAAAATTCAAAAGACAGATTGTCGGTTGTTTCCGTCAACTGTAGTGCTATTTTTGTTTTTTTTTTGTTTCAAAAGACGTATACAAAGTACAGTTTGCACAAGTGGAAATATTTTCCTTACAAACTGTATCGTTTGTTTTTACAGAAAGGCAGCCGAGGAAAATTTCAGCAGATAATTAAAGAAACACGAAAGGTAGGCGTATGCTCACTGCTGATTAGGTCTACCAACGCTGATTGTAGTGTACAGTGCTGCATCTAGGATTAAAGAATTCACACGAGGATAATTGATGAAGCCGACCAAATGATGATATAATAATATAATATTAATATTAGAATATTCATTAATATTTATATAGTAATATAAATTGAATTCATTTGATCGGCTTTATCAATTATCCTCGTGTGAATTCTTTAATCCTAGATGCAGCACTGTACACTACAATCAGCGTTGGTAGACCTAATCAGCAGTGAGCATACGCCTACCTTTCGTGTTTCTTTAATTATCTGCTGAAATTTTCCTCGGCTGCCTTTCTGTAAAAACAAACGATACAGTTTGTAAGGAAAATATTTCCACTTGTGCAAACTGTACGTTGTATCCGTCTTTTGAAACAAGACGGAAATAGCGCTACAGTTGACGGAAACAACCGACAATCTGTCTTTTGAATTTTCTTTGACAGGAAACCGGAATCTGCCAGGTAAATAGAATGAACAATTGCATACACGAGCGAGTATCA
>WNNJ02003755.1:0-54789 GCA_012934845.2 Pomphorhynchus laevis
TCTCCAGCCATCAGTCTCATCCATACGGACCCGCAGATCCACGTGTTCGTTTTATTGCTGTTATAATTTCCTCTTTAGTCAAATCATAAAATTGTGAGACATTATGTTTCACGCATCCGTCCAACCTATCCATAAGCAACAGGCTGATATAAGCCGACGTGTTAATATAATGAAGCTCCCTTAGCTTCTGAAGCACCGTAATACCATCAATTTCCGTTCCCGATAACAATATTCCACCATCACACCGTTGTTTTAATAATCGCGATGATTTGCTGATTTTTCAAATTTGATTGACAGCCTTCTTTATATTTGATGTGTGCTTATGATATGATAATAATATATTAGTATATATTATTTAATAATATTATATATTATTATATGTATTATTTTTTACTAATTTTATTTTTTATTTAATTATTTTTAAATAATTAATTACAAAGCAGTACAAACTGGTTCCCGCAAATGGACAATAGTTCAACCAAAACAAATCATTGACCTCAAGATCTTCTTTTCATTTTTTACAAAATAATTTTTATTTTTAATTTTTTTAAAAGAATAATTGAGGGTTACCGGCAAATGGGCGAAGATTATCGCCCATTTGTGATGCAGATATGAAAATAGTTATCATTTTTGTCATATTATCTGTGAAATACATCCTGATAAAGAATTATTGGAGCTAGATCAAAGAAAAGAGGAAATTATTTGATATTTCGCTAACTTCTGTTAGCATCTTCAGAAAAGATGTAATTTTCTAAAGATGCTAACAGAAGTTAGCGAAATATCAAAATATTTTCCTCTTTTCTTTGATCTAGCTCCAATAATTCTTTATCAATAATTGATCATTATCAACTATTTAAAATCATTCGACAGTACTACGGAGCCACTGGTCTGCAGCTATCTAGAAGCTTGAAAGAATAGGGTAATTTTCTGAAGATGCTAACAAAAGTTAGCGAAATATCAAAACATTTCCTCTTTTCTTTGATCCAGCTCCAATAATTCTTTATCAATAATGGATCATTATCAACTATTTAAAATACATCCTGATATGTATATATGATTATGATGGGAATATATTATTATATATTATTAATAATATATTATTAATACATTATTTTATATGTACTTCTTTATTAGTAATATTTTATTTCCTGCTATTCCCAGATAATATATATGTGCTTAACAGCTAAATCAATATAATTTCGAAGAAACCCTAGATGCTAAGCGTTAGAGAATATTTTTATTCAATTTGTTGACTATTGTTGGTGCTTCATGAATATCATTTATATGTGAGCAACTACCTTATCAATCTAATTGAAAGTAGCCAAGTGGATGATAAAAATATTAAATTTGGACCACATGTAAATGGTATAGAAGTCACAAAAATTGCCCAAGTGCATTAATATATAATCACATGTCATAATTGTATAATAATATTACGTGAGAAACATATAATACAGTCTATGTGAGAAAATATACACTTGATCTATGTTTACGATAGAATGCCTGTTTTATACGATAACATAGACTTTGATATAGAAGCTCTGAAGCATTGTGGATTTGGAATAGAGAGCATGCAATATTGTCGACTTCAAATATCAATGGAAAAATTGAAAAATGAAGCAAACTTCAAAAATATGTACTTCTGGGGACGATTCAATTGTGTTGAATATGATTATATGGTTATAGAAGGACGGGGATTCGACGAATTACGAGACAGGACGTTTTTCATAAGGTTAATTTAATAAAACGTTAGCGCAAATAATACTAATAGCTGAAATAATTTAATTTCATTAACTTACAAGAAAATAAAAGTGGAACGTTGATACATAACGAAAGTACACTCTGAAAAAATAAAAATGCAAATCAAAAATATTTTTATAAAAAAATATTTAATAAAAATTGGAAACTTAAAATATACTGATTATTTCCATTTTAGGAATAAAACGCTAAATAAATTATTTTCCTAGAATAGAAAAGTAAATTGAACTTAACTTTGCAAAGGAGGGCATGTTCGGTAATATAATGTTTTAATAAAAATGTAAATCATTTGATATATTATTATATTATTCAATATACAATTGTGTAAAAGTTGATATCACAAACTCATTTCAAACAATTAGCGCATTTGATTAAGCTAAATTGTAAAATTCGGGTATAAATTGAAGTGGGATTAAGTAGTAATAACCAAATATCATAAATTGACATGGGATTAAGTCGTAAATGAGGATGTAAATTCAAAAATACCCGAAACAGATTATATATGGCCTATATACAATAGGCATCTAAGTTTTAAGCTTAACTTTACTTGAAATGCTACAGTTTATTACGTTTTCGTAAAATAATAATTTAATCGCTCATTCACTTTAGCTCGTAATTGATGGTTGATAATTAATCAACCATCAAGCCATAATTTTTGTAAATACTTTCAACGCATTCTCTACCAATACTATTAGGATCAAAATCTTTACATCAAGGTTTTTAACAAAACCTTTTATCATAGTATGTAATTATTAATAATTATTAATCAGTGTCCTTCCTGACACCGATCTACAATTTTGTGCCGGTCGCCGTGGAAACGCTTGGTGCGTTGGGCCCAGAGGCGGAAGGCCTAATGCACGAAATAGGTCAGCGGATAGCAGCAGTGACCGGAAAGCGGCGGTCCACAGATTTCCTGCTGCAGACGCTGAGCCTTGCCAGCCTGAGCGTTCTGGGCACGGCTGAGGGGACGAGCGATAGACAAGACTTAGACACAATTTATTATTTGTATTTTTTTTGAAAAACTGATAAAATATAAAATATATTATAAGATAAAAATTTTTATATTTTATTTTTTAAATATTTTGAATATTTGTTCTAAATATTCAAAATATAAGAAAAGGCATAAATATAATAGTCACTTTTTTAATGAAGAACAATTTAAGATATGAAATTTTAAATGTCATATCGAAATATAATTTAATGTCAAATATGTAACTGGAAAACTGTTAAAAACCGTTTTAATGGTTTATTTTTAAAGCATTAAAATAAAGCATTTTATATTTCGTGCATTTCGGTAACGCTTTTATAATGCTCCATAATCTTCTTGCTTCAGTTGATTTAATTAGTAATTTTAATTTTAAAATTAATTTCAAATTTAAATTTTGAAACAAATCAAGTTGAAATTTTATTTTAGTAGCTGTCGCATTTCTCTTATAGACAAAAAATTTGAAGATCTTTATCTTGAAGATGATCCGTTTGATGAAAATTCATTGTAATATGCATTGCTAATGTCTTCTTGATTCTTGTCATTCAATAACTACTTGGATATATGAATTTACTTCAATTCTTTAAATGTTTGTGATGAATAAGTAATATTTTATTGCCAGTGTAAGTTTTATAAAATATTTGGGATAACCAATAGTAATGAATTAATTATTTATTATTAATCGCTACTACATAATCAATGATCAATATTAAAATTCGATAAAATTAGGAGTTGAACAAGAGGCCTCACATTCAAGCTGTAATGGTGTTAATCACTACACACATTAAAAAAATAAAAATTTGAATTAATTAATTAATTTATATTAATTAATAAAATTAATAAGATAATCATTTAACTAATGCTACTTAATGTTACTTCTGCATAGTAACGATGAATGTCTAACTTGGAACAAATTAACCGTTACCAGTCAAGATCTTAAAAGTTGTTTGTTAAAAACGAATACAAATATATCTCTATCTGGAAATCCAGAACTAGAAATAACATTCAAAGTTTGGACAACAAAAAACACTGCATTACAGAAGCCAATCGATAATATTAATGTAATGTATGATGGATGCGAATCTCCTTTTGAAATACTCAATCGAATGGGAATAACATATGAAGAAGTGAGCTAAGTATTTATCATATACGAATTTTTTTATCAAAATAACTTAATTATTCTGATAATGAAGACATTATCAATATTCTCATTTTCTTGAATATTTTCATTTTCATTTCTTAAAATGTGAGCAATGTTCAAAACTTTTAAATTTATAAGAACGAAGAAAATACTTTTATTCCAAAAATTCATAGAATTTCTGGATAGCTCTTGTTAGCAACTTTGGGAAAATTACAATCTGTTTGCTTAACTTTGCCTTATTTCAAAAATTTCGGAATTAAACTTTTTCTTCGTTCCTATAAGAAATAAATAAAGGACAAAACCATCGCAACTTTTAAAACGTTCAAGTTATTTGGAGAGCAGAATCTATGAAACAATAAATAGATTTATTGACTTTTATATTTCACTAACTTCTATTAGGCATCACGTGAAAACGTTGTCGTTTTACAATTTCATAGTTTGTGATTAAAAAATCCCATGTTGTAACAGAATTGGGCGAAATATAAAAATAAATTTATTTCCAATTTTTGTTGACCTGTTTTAATATGGTAAAATAAAAAAGCAATATGAGCCGAAACCTGAGCAGTTCTTCCTGATAGCATATATTCCTTATTAGAATATATTCCATATTATATATTAGTCAACTTATAATAATTGATTTTTATTTAAAATTTTAAAAATAAATTTTATATAAAAATAAATTCTAAAAATCTTATATAATTATTTACTATTTATAATTATTTATCTTTATTTTTATTTTGATGATATCTATTTTTCTGCTAATTTTCAAGAACTTTTAACTGGGAAAGTATAAACCAAATATTATAAATATTTATTTATCTTTTATAATTATTTATTATCTATAATTATTTATTTTTATTTTTTAATTTTGATATAAAATAAGTAGACTCCGTTAGCTGCTTTGATTTGTTCTACAGACAACTTATTATTGACCTGTGGACTTTGTTTTCCCGGTAATATCCGTCAGAAATACTAAAACTATGTGTTATTAATACGACATCATTTTTCTGCTAATTTTTAAGCAAATTTAATGAATGTTTTGTAATGGAGAAGTATGAACCAAATATTATTTAAAATAAATTAAAACTATTAAGCGGAATCCTTTTACGGATGAATAATAAATAATATACTTTGTATTAGAATAAGATATAGATAATCAAATTACATAAAGGGAAATACATCATTAGCATGTATTTGGCCCCGCTGTCATGTTGAGTCGAGGAATAGGGGCCGAATCCTGATAGCGTACCAGTTCCTTCTGATAACCTTTAATCCTTATTCTGATACATTGTATTTTATGTTGATTTGATTTGATTTCTCATCGAAATCGTTCTAGTTTATTTTTACTATCGTCCAAGAGTTTATTCATATATTTTTTTTGGATTTGTTGAACATGACTGCAAGTTCAGGCGAAATAACTAAAAAAGACGGTGTAAATTTTTTCTGAGGGATGTTTCGCCAAAAGCAGGACAAGCTTTGAAAGATAAGCTTATACGCTCTATAAGATAAACTTATTAAATAATTGCATTTTACAATGAATATAAGTCAATCGCGTGGAATAATTTATTCCAATAAGTACGGGTGGTATTAAAATAAAAGCAAGTAAATAAAAATTCTCAAATTAGAGGTCATTTTATCTAGTAAATTTTCATTTATTTAATTTATTTAATTGTGTCACGATATTCATTTTTATAAAAATACTATTATGAAATCCATATATTTGTAATTATATATGCTTATATATGGATATATTTGTATATATGTATGTATAGATATATACATACATATATAGATATGATTCACCGACATATTGAGCCGTGCATATACTACTATGAAATATACCTCGCATATTTTTACAAAGCTATGTCAAACAAGTGCACTATATTTTCATGCGACGCATCCATATTAAACAAGACTGTTCCCCTAGAGGGTTCACCGGGTACATATCGCGTTTATCATCTGAATCGCCCAATTTTGTGTTGAAGTAAAAATATATTTGTTCGCATGTCATTGGAGATAATGCTTAATCGCTTTCTGACCGAGGTCAGAAAATCGGTTATCTTCTTGCCCTTTAATGATTAGTATTGTACATTATAGAATAGCAAATATTATAAAATAGCAAATATTCAGAATAGCAAATATTATAAAATAGCAAATATTTAGAATAGCAAATATTATAGAATAGCAAATATTATTTAGAATAGCAAATATTATAGAATAGCAAATATTGTATTTAGTAATCCTACATTTAGCGAGCTTAATTTATCATTAATAGTATTCAATACTATTCGTATACTATTTATTTTGGAAATACATTTCCTATTCTCGTTCTATTTATAGATTACAGTAAAAGAAGAATTGGTTTTAGCATTTCTAATAGAGCAGATCGACAGCGAATGCAACATAGTCCCGAGAAAGAGTTACATTAAGCGCCCAGATGGAATAGTAGTTAAAAATCCTTATTTCAAAGGTACATAAATAAAGCAAATTTACAAAAAATAGTAAAAAAATATAGATTTCCAGAAATCTCTAATATTTATAGCGGAAACATTTTGGGATTTAAATTTTAATAGTACATAAAAATAAAATATTTTTAAAAATGATATATTCTTTAATAAAAAACATTGGCTGACATGTGCGCCACTGATCATGTGTCATTTATTGAATTAATTTAAATTAATCAAATTATTAATTTATCTATAAAAAATTAATACAACTTTGTCATATTTGACAATGCTTAAATTGTCAAAACAAATACACAGTATTTAATAAGCAGATCATTTTCAACGTCAATGCAATTCTAAATACAACGACCAAGAATGCTATAATTGGTGATAATTCGCTCATTATATAGGAGAAGGGTCTTATCCTCTTTATTCTACTTCATATTGGCCAAACATATCTATTTCATTCCTAAGGGATAATTTAAAATATCCGATGTCGAAGTCGATGTACCGAGTGTATTTGTAAAGGCACCGATATATCACCGATATTAGATCTAGAGTGAATAATATGTTAAAAATGATCGTACCAAATTCGTAATGAAATTCTTGAACGTGTGATGTTCTGTTATTGAGTTTCCAGAGTCTTTTCAGTTTTTTTTCAAAATGTGCCAAAAGTTAAAAAGAGGTTTCCATATCTCGATGGGTGTAAATAGAAACACTAATAGTGCTAGCGTGTGACTAATCAAAGATTTCAAAATAATAAATGTTTACCAAGAAACGATGATGCTATGAAAATAAAGGTTACACAGTGGCAACCTAGCGAAACTTTTAAAATAAAAAAATGAGATTTTAAAACTTTAGAAGATTATAATTTCTTGTTAATAAAAATTTAACTTTCTAAATATATGTTAAGTAAAATGTTAAATGATGAAATATTTTCATTCGTTCTTTTGGTTTATCTATAGCAGGGGTTGCCAAATTTTATGCATCTAAGATCAACTTGTTAATATTAAAAGTGTGTTGCAAGCGACTCGATGTCACAGGTGTAGTCTAAGCGGAAGAATGGATGTAAAATACATATTATGTTTATACATTGTGTTTTATAACTCGCTGGTTCAGTTCAGCGGGATATGAGTAGATAAGTAAAATATATATTCGAAATCATTTTTGAATCACTTATTTTAAATGAATTGCTTTTCTTTTCAATAAATTTGTTTAAATTTCACTAAGTTTAAAGAACAGTCTCATAATAAATGTCTCTACATTATCTTAATTAAAACTACTATTAATTTATATCGTTAAGATGACATATTTACATTTACGAGAAACATATTTTTGCATGAGCATTCATGCAAAAATATGTAGCGATATTGCAACAATTTGTAACGATATTGGCTTTCTTCAAAATCATTTAAATAATTTAATAGATGCATATTTAAAACTGGGTACCATAAAAATACCATCAAACAGAAAATAGTAAAATATATAAATCAACAAAAATATCATAAAAATCATTAACGGAACATTTTTATGGATGGATAATAAATAATGTACTTTGTATTAGAATAAAATACTAGATAATCAAATTTCATCAGATGAAATACCTCATTAGAGTGTATTTTCCTCGCTGCTATGTTGTGTTGAGGAATATGGGCAGAAATGTGATTACATAGCGGTTCCTCCTGGTGACTTCTAATCCTTATTCTAACACATCATCTGTTTTTTATTAATCAATTCATAAAAATTGACTTTTATTTTAAATTTCAATTTTTTATTTTAACTTGATATAAATTATATACAATCTTAAAATAATACATTAAATAATAAAATTTTAAGAATTGCCATAATATTAATGATATTGGCTTTCTTCAAGATTATTTAGATAATTTAATAGATGCATATTTTAAACTAGGTTACTATAAAAATAACATCAAGCAGAAAATAGTAATATGAATAAATCAGCAAAATATTACTAAAAATAAATTTAAAATATTAAGTGAAAACATTTTATGGATGGATAATAAATAATATACTTTGTAGTAGAATAGGGTACTAAATAATCAATTTTCATCAGAGGAAATACGTCATTAGCGCATATTTATTAGAGTAAGGCACATAAAATAATCAAATTTTATCAGAGAAAAAAATCATCAAATTTCATCAAAGATGACATATTTAAATATCCAACCTATTTTTGCATGGGCAGTCATGCATATAATCTTAAATTTCATGCATTAAATAATGAAATTTTAAGAATTGCCATAATATGTAATTATATTGGATTTCTTCAAAATGATTAAAATTTAATTTAATAAATGCAGATAATCAAATTTCATCAGAGGAAATACGTCATTAGCATGTATTTAGTTTTTCGCTATGTTGTATCGAAGAATAGGGGCTGAAACCTGATATAATAGCAAATCTTAAATTTCAATTTTTTATTTTAACTTGATATAAATTATATAAAATCGTATAACAATTATTTATTATTTATAATCATTTACTATTTAATTATTAAATTTCGTAATAATTCGTAATACGTAAACTCAGTTATCTGATCTAATTAGTCAGAATTCTAGAAATTTATGACTTTGGCAAATCTCCAAAATACATTAAAATATTACTATAAGGTTTTATCTTCTACAATCGCTTTAAAATCAATAGTACCTGGAATTCCACTCAAGTTATTGCGAGCTAGCGGCGATCGACCATAATTATCATCGCGATCGACATGTCGATTGCGATAGCTTTGTTGACCTACCCTGATCTATAGTATATTAAAGAATAAATTGTAATAAATGTTAAAACACAAAGTCTATTAATTAAGATTTTAGGTTTATCCAACGAGCACAGTCTTCTACCCAAATATTATCAATGCTTTAGAGAGAAGCTGACTACACAAGAAGCTGGTGACATAGTTAAAAATTGCATATCAGACTTTAGCATTGATTTTATGCCTTCAATTTCATTTGACACACATTGTAACGGTATACAACTTTTTTATTCAAACAACTAAATTTAAGGATATTTAAAATATAAATTTACTTTTATAAATAAATTTATAAATTATGATCATGAATTAAAAAAAATACATTCATTGTAAGTAGAATAATAAATTCACGTGAATCAACATTAAATTTCAAGAATTTCGTACATTCGATGGAGCATGTTTTATAACGTTAAATTTATGCAAGCTATAAATTACTTAGGAGATAAGTAATTAACAAATCTTTTTATTGAAGCAAATAAAATAAATTATATGCATAATAAAAAAATATTATAATTTATTATATAATTTTATATAATTATTATAAATATTATATTAAAATATATATCATATAATATTATATTTATATTAAATAATAATTGAAAAATAAAACAAATTAATAAATTATAAATTCATTAAACCAATTGATTAATTAATAAAAATAAAAAATTAAGCTTTTGAAAAATTTAAAAGAATTATTATCTGGTATTTATAAAAAGAGCAATTATATAATTTATTATATAATTTTATATAATTATTATAAATATTATATTAAAATATATATCATATAATATTATATTTATATTAAATAATAATTTGATTGAAAAATAAAACAAATAAATAAATAAATTATAAATTCATAAATACATTAACTAATTGATTAATTAATAAAAATAAAAAATTAAGCTTTTGAAAAATTTAAAAGAATTTTATAATAATTTAAATTATTATTATAAAAAGAGCAATACGTATAACATGTCTCACATATTAAATAGTGTAATAATTTCACGATAGTAGTTTTTATGAACTTCTTTAAATTTATTCATTTTCTTTCGAATATTCGTGTTTTCTGTCAACATTATTTACACTAAGATAAGGTATTAATATGTAAACGAAATTATGTAATTTAAAATTATTTTGAATATATTTACAAAACGAAACTTTCGTAATATTTCATAGCTTTTAAGAAGCTAGTATTATATTGATTAATACTTAAAATATCATGTCTCAGAATAAAATTACAGTAATAACACAGATTATAATATGTGTATATAAGTATAATAAAATAATAATTTAATGAATTAACAAGTATAATAAATCAATAATTATTAATTTATTAATATTAAATCATTTTATATCTTTTAAATTATGTGTATAAATTTATAATCCATGTCATGACCTATTGTCTATCTCTACATCGAGATTTACTTCTCCCACCAGAACAATATGGCTTCCGTCGTCACCGCTCTACAATCAATACCATCAAAATTGTTCGAGAGATAGACAAAACTTCGATCAGAACTCGTGCATTTACGTAATATTATTTGATTTTGATAAGGCGTTTGACTCTTTTAACCGTAATCTCTTAATTGATAACCAGCTTCATGTCAACATTTCAAAGTCTAAGATTGCCAAGTTCAGAAAAGTCCTCTTCACCGTCCTGACAAGATGCACCTTAATAACCATCCAATTGATTTCTGCTTTAATAATACGCATCTCGGATTCCTCTCTAAATGGTCCTTCTCTCCTCATCTACAGTTAAAAAGCTCATAGGTAAGATAGTCATTGCTACGTCTCTTGTCAAAATATCGAATCTTTGTTCTTCAAAGAAGCACTTCGTTATTTTCAAGTAATGTTTAACTATTATTATTATTATTATTATTTCGACAAACAGACGAGCAAAGCTCACAGTTGCACTGTTAAAAAAAAGAAAAGGAAAAGTAAAGAAAAAAAAAGACTCACAAACAAAAGTCACAAAAGTTTATGTTTGAATGCTGAAACCGATCTTGAGTTGACAATTTCTTCACTTAATCGGTTCCACTTACCTACGATTCGGTGTCCAAATTGTACAGTTTTAGAGCGTATAACTCGGCGATGGGCTAAAGTAAAATTGTGTCCACGCAAAGCCCGACTTTTCCGAACAGTCATCAATTCTCTTAAGACGTGATTTCCCTTGTGTAAAGCTTCCCATGTTGAACACATATCTCGCCGAAACCGAAGGTCGCTTATAGAAACCATACCAAGTTTTTTTAGCCTTTCATTATAAGGTAAGGCTTTAACTGAATTTACGAGCTTTGTTGCCCGGCGCAGCACATTTTCAATTCTACTTTTCTCGTATACTGTTCTTGGGAACGAACATTGTGATGCATAGGTAAGATGACTGATCACAAATGCGTTGGCGAGTGCTCTAAATGAAACTGGACTCAACACACTAAAAGTTCTACGAATCATCCCAACCATTCGATTTGCTTTCGAGCAAGCCAACTCAGTATTCCAACTAGTCGAAAAATCATTCGCAACTACTATTCCAAGGTCGCTAAGACGAGTTACTACTTTAATGTTCTGATCCTCAAGATGATAAGTTGGATACACACTATGACTGCATGATTGTAAACGCATACATGCACACTTTGATATATTCAGTGACAGACCATTCATATAAGCCCAGTTGGAAATGCTGTCGATATCCGATTGAACTAGCACCGTGTCCGAATCTGACCGGATAGCCTGCCAAATTTTTAGGTCGTCTGCATATAAAAGAGAGTGTGAATTCAAAATGGAAGGAAGGTCATTAATGAAAATACAGAATAACAATGGGCCGAGGACCGAACCCTGCGGAACTCCAACATTGACCGGATAAGGATCAGAAAGAGAACCATTTACAACAACCTGATAGAATCTGTTAGATAAAAATTCTTTTATCCAGCGAATAATAAGTGGATCAATGTTTAGAGCACGCATTTTCTGAATCAAGATGTCATGTGGAACCATATCAAACGCTTTTGAAAAATCAAAAAATAATATATCAACATCAAAGCCCTTATCAACTAACGAACCCCAGCTATTCTGGGCAATCAAGAGATTAGTGATTGTTGAGCGATCCCTTCGAAATCCATGTTGATTGTTACACAATAATTTGTTCGATTCTAGAAAATCGCTTAGAATGCGGTATATTATCCTTTCCAAAACTCGACAGAATACACACGTTAGACTTATCGGGCGAT
This sequence comes from Pomphorhynchus laevis, assembly GCA_012934845.2. NCBI lineage: Eukaryota > Metazoa > Acanthocephala > Palaeacanthocephala > Echinorhynchida > Pomphorhynchidae > Pomphorhynchus > Pomphorhynchus laevis. The sequence goes on from WNNJ02003755.1 coordinate 12,320, forward strand.
AATTTTCAACTGAAGATGGATCACCTTTCTTCAAAATGGGCCTTATCCACGAAAGTTTCCAATTCATCGGGACACAACCGAAGTACAAGGAGGCGACACAAATCCAATATAGTGGTATGCCGATAACATCAGCGATATTCTTGAGAAATACCGGTGGTAAACGATCAGGACAAATAGAACCTGACGATTTAAGCCGCTTGAGCTCTAGCACCACATCATTAACAGAAAACATCTGAAGAATGTTTATATTCGATGGACAGTACGAGGCATTGGTGACGGAGTAGGATTTACGAACTCCTATGCAAAAATGTTGAGCGAAAGCATTCGCTATGTCATCATATTTAATCAATGTGCAACCATCAGTATCAACAAGTGAACCAATGTGTTTATTTTTGTTGTTGAAATTAGCATAATTGAATACGGATTTAGGATTATGAATTGACATTTGAGCAATTTTCTCTTCAAATTGACATTGTTTGAAGCGTTTAAGAAATGTGAACCGATTTCTGGCCTCTTTATACCTACAGTAATCAATACTATTATTAGAAAACAACTGGAATTTCATTTTTTTTTAATTTTAAAGCATTCCTTAACTCTTTGTCAAACCAAGGTTTATGGTGTATACGATTTGCAACGGTTTTACGGGGCGAAAATCGTATGAGTAATTCCTTAAGGGTGGCTTCTAACTGATAGCATGCCTTATCAACCCCAACATAAAACGGACTGAGCCATGAAATACTTAATAGATTCTGACGCACAAGTTCGAAGTTAGTTTTAAAATAATTTAAAGAATTCTGTTGTAATCTACAAGCTGAAGGACGTGTAAAATCTGAGTGCATTTCGATATGATCTCCCTGCTGATAATTTCGCTCTAATAGACAAATGTCAATAGTGATTCATAAAACAAGTTGTAGGCATTTCTCCAAAATAATCATCAGTATTTGCCACTCTTTCCAACGTATCGCCTTGTTCTCTTTTCCCGAGTCAACTACTGTATTTACCCATCAGTACTGCTCTCCGTTACCATTTTGATATTTTTAAATAAAAAAACAGTTATTAATCCTAATTTCTTCGCTACACCAGTATTCACCCAATCTAGTTGGAAATACTCTTTATTGACAAAAGAATTCTCATATGGAGAGCCTCGTTGCATGGATATCATGATAAATATTGCAAAATACTAATCTCTGTTACGACCGTTCCTTTTTGAACCATTGTCATCTAGCCTACTTAACTAACCGTTTATCACTTTAAAACTTCATATCGTTACACATCAACTGCGTAACCATAAAACTGTAACTGATGGTATAGCAAATTATCATATCAAGAATACCTTTAATTTATTTATCAGGTATTAAACAGAATTGGTCAACAATGCTTTTCTAAAACGCAACTCCTGTATCTTGGCATCATTTAGTCGTTAAGTTACAATTTTGTACAAAGTATTGAGTGATACTTTTGACCCAAACTCGTATCATGGCATCGCCATCTTGAATCATGCTTACAATTTATTTGCGTCCATTTCAAAGCGCCGTCTATCCGCTAATTATGAACCATTGCTATGACCAGAGCAACGTGCATTTTAACTGCGTAGATCTACCACAACCGCCTTATTCGAAGTTCGTGATACTTTTTTCGCAATGCTTACGGAATTTTTGTTAACTTCACAAAAGCTTTTCACAAGATCAATCGTTCTCTTATCAAAAAACTTCAAACATATAACTTCATATATGACATCACAAGATACTTCAGAACATTGCAGCAACTACAAAGTTCAAATGTAGTACACATATTTGATAACGTTAACAATCCTTTCCTATCACTCAAAAAAAGTAAAGACTCCAAGGCGTACACTCAACCCTCTTCTTTTTTCTCTTAATCGAATAAATTCCTTTATATTTTCAACCGAAATATCCTCACTCTAAACTCATTCTTTTCACCTACGACTTACTTATTTTTTCCGATACCGCTTTATCAGCTCAAGTTCTTCTAGACCGACAACACAATTATTGCTCTCGGAATCACCAAATCGTGATTTACTTAAACGGGCAATCTATAGATATAACGAACTCATATGAGCATTTTGGAATGCATTATACATCTCCATGGTATTTCCATTTACATTTAGACCAGAAAGCATGTCAAATCATAGCTTCAAAAATCATTTAACAATCTTCCCAGACTCAATGGAAGGTACTCTTCGTTTCTTAAAAATCAAGCTGTAGCCAATAATCGCTTATGCTCTTCCGATCTACTGGAGTAACCTGTATGTCCGTAATTTCCAAATTGGTGGGTGCAAATGGTTTTATCAAAACGGCTATTTTTCTTTCTCCTAAAATCCATTCCACTCAAGTCGTCGTACTCACTCTTATCACACTCATGTTTGACCTTCGATATCGATTGTTCTTGATAGAATCTTCTGCCTTCCAACACTCAAAGCTGGATCTGACAAGCTTCTTAGCGTCGATCCAGAAATCAAACTAGCCTGTAATAATATCCGATTATTATGGCAATAAGCCCAAGCAACAAAAAGGCCAGTCATCATTCGCGCTCACACTCACTGATATCACGATAAATTATGTAGGATCCGCATTCCATTGCTCTATACTTTCAGCCATGCTACTTAGTCAAATTGATTTTTATCACGATAGAACTTCTCTTAATCATATCGGATTAATCCGTCCTCCTAACCAATCATTAATACTATTCTGTTCGCGCTTTATTAATCTATTTCTACAGTGTCTAATAAAAACTATACTATTAGTCATTCCCGCACATTATAAGTGCAAACCAATCTATTCTAGTTACTCTAATACATCGGAAAACTGGCCAGGAAAGTAAAAAAGTACAAGCTAAGAAGTTTTGATGAAGTGCTTGTTATTGCTGTTGTATTTTCTTAAAAACGGAATGACACTTTAATATGCATGATTGTATTCGGCCCCAGGTCGAGGGACAGCGGCGGGATTTTCCAATAAATTCTCAGATTAATATTAATAATATTAATTATAAAAATTTATTTTATTATTTCGTAAGAATTGATTTATGTCGTGCCACAACCAGAAGAATAATACGAATCATTATCATTTGCTATAAATCACAATGTAATAAAAAATAATATCATTTAGTCGGCTTCATCAATTATCCTCGTGTGAATTCTTTAATCCTAGATGCAGCACTGTACACTACAATCAGCGGAGGTGGACCTCATCAGCAGTGAGCCTACGCCTACCTTTCGTAGGCGTAAGCTTTCAATTGACGGATACAACGTACAGTTTGCACAAGTGGAAATGTTTTTTTCTTACAAACTGTATCGATTGTTTTTACAGAAAGGCAGCAGAGGAAAATTTCAGCAGATAATTAAAGGACCGAAACACGAAAGGTAGGCGTAGGCTCACTGCTGATGAGGTCCACCTACGCTGATTGTAGTGTACAGTGCTGCATCTAGGATTAAAGAATTCACACGAGGATAATTGATGAAGCCGACCAAATGATGATACTCGCTCGTGTATGCAATTGTTCATTCTAAAAAGTAATAAGAAATTCACTTGTGTCAAGCAAAACAATTTTACTTATTTAAGATTTTCCTGTTGTCAATAAGTATTCCCCAATGACTAAAATTTTTCAAAAATATTTCAATAATGAGGACTAAAAATAAAACGATAACGATATCAAAATACAACGATACTAACAATTATTGCTATAAAATTGAAGTAACTTCTGAAATTTCTTACAAATTATTTAAAATAATAATATTTATACTATTTAAAATATGGAAAGCGATCTTTATATGATGTCGGTTTGAGCATTTTTACAGATAACGCAACTTAAGTGACGCAATATATCACGATTTATAACAATTTATAACGCAATGTAAGAGGTTTATATATTTTGTTCAGGTAAATGGGCAATGCACGCCGAACGCTCTGGAAATATCATAATTGGACGACATCTTAAATGGATCGGTTCATCATTTTATCACTTACCGAATAGTTGCAGATATGGAAGCGTGTATAATGGCAGTGGATATGCAATTAAGAATGCATCCAATTAATAACATCTATATATTTAATAAAATCATTTTTATTTAAAAATTATCTAAAACCTTTCAACAATTCTACTATTTGTCTTCTGCAGATGAAAAATTAAAAAACTTAAAATTTTATAAAAAGGTAACCATTCTAAATTTTCTAATTTAATAAAAATTCTTGTAATTTGATAAATTAAATAATTGACGTCTGGTATAAAAAAATAACTTCGGCATTAAAAGTTCCCAGTAAATGAAATGAATTTTGTATTCTTTGCGTCAACCCAATATAATTGCAGAACGAAAAACTATCTTAAATACAAAACACTCGATACAGATATTTTATATCGCAAAGATAACATATTTAAATTTACAATATTTTGCATGAGCATTCATGCATACCATATAATATTAAATATAACCCATAAAAATCCAAAAAAAAAGTTTGAAACCCAAAAAAAGTTTGAGCTAAAATAACATACATAAATACTAGATAAATAACATACAATCTAATATACATACAACGAGGAGAATAAAATCACGAATCAAACGACTATATACAAATGGGTCGAAAAAAAAAACAAAAGTCTCAAGTTTCCAACCATGTCGCGTCCAATACTGATGTTAGAGATGTTTCCAATGGATCTGAACAACAAGTCCTTTGCTCAAACAATGATTGTCACACGTGGGTAAGTATTTGGACTTCAGAATCCCAGACATCTTGCCTTGCGGACAACGAATTCTACTGCGGCTACTGTTCTGCTAAGATGATAAATACGATGAAGAGTGAAATAGAGAGTCTCAAGACAAATATATTGAAACTATCTGGCAATGCAGCGATGTCCACACATGCCTCTTCGTCTTATAATAAGTTTCAACCTCGATGCCCAATTCTTCCGCATTCGATTGCCTCTAAGAATGCCAAATCTCCTATCTCTTCTACAGGTATTACTATACATCCTTCAATTTTGCCCAATTAATCAGCTCAATCTTCTGTTGTTACTGTCATTGACCATTTGCAACCCAGTATTTCTTTAGTCGTATCAGATAAATCACCTTACATTTCTACCCCTCATTGCATTTCTACGTCATCATCAGATAATCCAGGTGGTATTGGGTCCCTTGTAAATTTAGCTCAGCTGCCAGTTCCTACGTCACGCCGTCCAAATTTACAGCTGACTTCTATCTCGCCATCTTCGTCACAGAATACCGCTCCTAATAGTGAGAGAGTTCCTTCTAATTCTAACCCTTCTTTGCGCACACTCTCTGATAGGGCTCACTGTGTGCTTATTACAAACCTCGTCGAGTCATATGCCGTTAACAATGACTTACGTATTCAGCATGATGTCAATGCAGTTAAATCAATCCTCTCATGTGTTTTGCAAAACTGCTCTGCCACAGTTCGAAAGGATTTGCGTGTAGGAAATTTATTTCGCCTTGGTAAAAAAGAATCAGATAGTCGACCTCGTTTACTCAAAGTTGTTCTTGCCTCCACCGTAATGAGTTCACTTATACTACGAAACAGTCATCTTCTAAGAGGTTTGAGTATTTGTCTTTTCAAAGATTTATCTCCAGAGGACAGAAAACAGTTGTTTACTGCCAAACGTGAGATGGCCGAGCGTCGAATGAATGGCGAAGAAAATCTTATAATCCGAAATTTTCAGGTTGTGCGACGCAGAGTCTCCACTCGATTTTTTATCAACAGCTCTCGAGACATTTCGTTACAGGATATCGAACGTCTCTGTGTCGCACGCATTCCCAACTCAACTGTAGACTCTGTAACTCGCTACTAACAGTCAATCATCCGGATTTATCCTCGTTGTTCGATTGTATGAATTCTCAAAAATCAAATGTCCACAAATTTCCCTGTACATCTACCAAAGCTGGCCTTTACATACTCTATTCAAATGTTTTGAGTTTGTTTAACAAGTTAGATGAAATCAAAGCAATAGTACATCACGAAAATCTCGACATGCTGTTTTTCACTGAAACTTGGTTAAATTGTAATATTCTGGATTCTGAAGTCGGTATTCACGGTTATACGATAGTTCGCTGTGATTGAAAAATATCTAGAGGTGGCGGTGTAGCTGCTTATATACGCGACAATCTTGTTTATAACGTAATAGAGTCGTGTTCTGACGATTATGGAAATGAGCTTTTGTGGATTGAAGTGACGGAGAAACGAGGTAAGGTCTATCGTATTTGTATTGTTTATCGTAGTCCTCGATCAAAAACACCACTCATCATCAAGTCGTTAAAACATCACTGTTCCGGCGATGTGGATACCTTAATCTGCGGAGATCTTAAGACTCCAAATATCAATTGGGTGTTTTATACCGCGATCCAGGGTTGTGATGAAGAATCATCAGCCTTACTTGATGTATTCAATGAGCTCACACTTTGTCAGCTTGTCCATTGTAATACTCGTATCCGTAATAAAAGTCATTCCCTGCTAGATTTATGCCTATGTACCAATGATTCTATCGTTGAGTCATTAAGTTGCGGTCCGCCATTAGGCTTTAGCGATCACTGCAATCTGGTCAATTTAAAAAACGATTGGTGTTATGAATGCGGATTACGATACAATTAATGAAATGCTGAGCCTAGTAAGATGGCCTTGTGCTAGAACAGTCGGTGTTAATGTGGCCTGGTCGTTCCTTCACACAACATTGATTAATCTACTTCACGCCTTTCCCCCTTGCGTAACACGTAAACCACCATCCTCCAAACTCAAATGGTTTGACAGTGAGTTGAAGCGAGCCGTCAGAGAACGTGATCATGCATTCCTATTATTTAAGCGTGGACTCGGATCCTTCAGATTTTATACTACCATTCGCGACAGGGTAACTTCTCTTAAACGTCAGAAGAAACATCAATTCATTGCTGCCATATGTTTCTTTTCTCATGTCGATCAAAAGAGATTTTTTCAACTACTTGGCAACCGTAAGAGGGTATCTTCGTCAATCAACTGTCTGGTTGATGGTGAGCGAAAATCGGTTTCTCCTCTTTCCATTGCCAATATCCTTGTCAAGAACTTTTGTCTCACTCGCAATCGATTTTCCCTATGTGACTATATCATTACGATAGACAATTCTTCTCTCCAGTACCAGGATTCTAACCTCTACTTTGACCCGCTCGATGTTATTAATATATTATCGAAGCTACCGGCTAAAAATAGTTCAGGTCCTGATGGTATTCCTAGTATATTATTACGCAAAGTTGCATCGAATATATATCTTCCGCTTTTTGATATTTACTATTGGTCCTTGAGAACTGGCATAATCCCAGATATGTGGAAGAGAGCATTAGTCATTCCAGTTTTCAAAAAGGGGGATAAGGTAAATCCTCAAAATTATCGGCTAATAAGTTTGACTTGTATTGCTTGCAAGGTGATGGAGAAACTGATCCTGAGGTATGTATCTTCTCATTTGGACAAATTCAATATTTTATCTAATAAACAGCATGGGTTTAGAAAACATCACTCCACTTCAACTAATCTAACATTATTACGCGAAAGCTGGGCCGGTTTTGTCGAACAGGGGGTGCCGGTTGATGTCGTCTTTATTGATTTGTTCAAAGCTTTTGATCGGGTCGTTCATCCAATTTTACTGTGGAAACTTGGAAATTACGGATTCTCAAAGCACGTTTGTCTCTGGATACGTGAATTCTTGAGTAGACGTTTCTTTGCTGTGCGAGTTGGTGAGTCTCTTTCTGAATGGTTTTATCTCACTCAAGGTGTTCCACAAGGCTGTATCCTTAGTCCCACTTTGTTTAATATCTACATCAACGAAATCGCTGAAAATGTTACATGCCAGTACCTATTATACGCCGATGACATGAAACGGTGGTGCCCTTTATTTCGCGGTTGTTCTAGCTTTCCCCTACTACAATCAGATTTGGATTAAGTTAGTAGTTGGTGTTCATCACACGGCTTAGTAATCAATGTTAGTAAATGTCGACATATGAGAATTGGTCAATCCCGATTATCATCCTTTTCTTATCAATTCAGCTCAACAGTTGTCGAATCAGTAAATCACTTTACTGATCTAGGTGTTGTTATCTCCTCCAATTTAAAATATCGTCTTCATTCTTCTGCGATTATTGCAAAATGCCGTAGAATTTTAGGATTTCTTCATCGAAACGTTAGACGACTTGATCCAAATGCTTTACGCATTGTATATTCGAGTCTCTTAAAATCACATATGCTCTATGCATCTCAAGCGACACACCCTCAACTGAAATCAGAATTAAGTGAATTCTACAACATTTTGAGAAGAGCCACGCACTTAGTTCCGGCAACTCGCTCCATTCCTTATCCAGTTAGACTAGAGACATTGGGTATAAGATCTATTGAATGCGATCTGTTGATTGCAGATCTTACACTAGTGTGGATGTCGCTGCGCGTGCCTAACCATCCGTGTAAGCAGCTGTTCTGTCTTCGTGAATCCTCAATGTTACGTGGACCCAAGCTATGTTTGAAGCATCGCTCAAAGCATCGAACAAATTGCACGACAGTGATGGATCGCGTCTGTAAACGATGGAATGGATTATCACTTGGTGTAATCAACAGCTCTTCTGCTGTGCAATTCAAAGAACGCCTAAAGCTTGACCTCGTGAACTCTTGATGTTTTTTTACGTTTTTTTCTGTTTTTTTTATTTGATGTGATGCTTCCTTACGAGCTTCAGCTCCCTTGGGACGACATATAATAATAATATTTTAAACTAAGTTACTATAAAAATAACATCAAGCAGAAAATAGTAAAATATATAAATCACCAAAGTATTATTAAAAATAAATTTAAACTCTTAAGTAAAAAGGAATAAAATTAAATTACACTAAAATTAAATAAATTTTAACACAATTTAAATAAATTCTAAATTATAATGAATTATGTATAATACAATAAATATTATAAAATCATAAATAAAACCAACATTAAAAGAACCAAAACGTGAAACACCTAAAAAATACTTGGGTTGTAAAACAGAGTTGATTAAATCATCGTTTGTAGAGGAATGTTTTAATTAAACATATAGAATGAGTTCAACTAAATTTGCAAAATGTAAGACGAAAGTCTTTAATAAAATCTAATTGTTAATAAAGCAAACGAGTTGAGTTTGTTAAAGCCAACATTAAAAGGACAAAAACATAAAACGTATGTATTGGAGTACTAGCTGATGAGGTCCACCAATACTGAAATGTACAATACTGCTGATGGCTCATAGATAAAATTAAAGCAAAGTGGTGTCTTCAAAAATTTCAATTGTAGCAATGAGTTCACAATTAAATTGATATAAAATTAGAAAACAAACTATAGATGACTAGTTTGATAATAGTAATTAATTTTCAAAAATAGGTAGATTTTCAAATTGAAGGTAAAACCTTCCTCTCCCCTACCAGCGTTGTATTAATTTAAAATCAGAAATGATTTCAATTAAATTTGAAAAATGTAGTAGGTCTTTCATTCAATCTAATTGTCAATAAAGCAGACAAATCACGTGATCGTCAGCCAACATTAACAAGGCCGAAACGTGAAATGTAGGTATTGGATCAGTAGCTGATGATATCCACCAATACTGAAATGTAGCGTACTACTGTTGGCATTTAGATTTTATATAATCAACGTACAGTGTCATTAAAAATTTCAATTGTAGCAATGACTGCACATTTAAATTAACTTAAAAAAGAATTTTATGTTTAAGTTCCCAATCGTATTTAAACATCAAATCAGCGACCTGTCAAGCGTTCATGTGTTCCACTTTGACAATTATGTCGCAACATAGATTAGCGAGACAGAGCAAATGAATATTCGTATAAAATTCCCCTTGTATAGTCATGTCTACAAAACAGCACGACTTCACAGAGCATCGTGTGATATGGACGTCATAGTAATGTTCCAGCAAAATGGAACAGTAGGAATTTTCAGCCGTTTGATTATCATGCTATCGAAGAAGTTTTCCGCACTCCCTGTATCTATCAAGGTATTTAAGAAGTGATTTTCAACGTTGACAGTTATTTGAGATCTAGAAGTATCATGAAATTCTGAAGATTTGGATGGTATATAAGCCACTGATTGTAATTTGTTACCTGACATTTGGATCGAGGAAATCGAGCCGATATCATTTATAGGTATAGAACGACATACAGTAGCGAAATGTTCATCTTTGCCAAATTTCTTGCATTTAGCAAATCGGGCCGGACATATCTTGCGAGAATGTCATTGCCGCCCACAAAAGAAGCAAATTTTGGAAAATTTCGATGTAGATAAACATTTATAAGAATCACTAAATTGACATCATATTATGTTGTTCTGATCTCGACACAGCCAATACGAACACCTCAGATGTTGTGTATGATTCCGCATTGAGTTGAACAATTTCATAAGTATGATGACCTTTTCGATTAAGTCGTCTAAGCTTAGCTTTGGGATTTCCAAGAGTCTCTGTCTGATATTCTAATATTTGAGCCACGATATAAAGGCGTATCTAACAAATAGATCACGGTGTTCATCTGATTTGACATCAGCAAAGTCACAATCCTTACTCACCTTATTTATTGTTTGCACAAATTCGTCAATCGATTGATCGTTCGTTTGTTTGCATGTGCTTAGGTAATGTCGAGAAAACACCTCGTTCTTAGGTTTTAAATAAAGTCGATCTAATTGATTCATTGCTATGCCAAAATTGCCGAAGTCGGATATATACAGGTAAACTTCAGGTGATATGTGGTTGAATAGGACATCAATTTTGCCAGCATCATCAATATTGTCGATTTTTGCGAGGCATTTTGTAAAGCGACGCTTACAGTGCAACCAACAAACTAATAATCCGAGCTGTTAGAAAGCATTGTAAAGAAATCGGCTTTAGAATCTTGTCCATTAGAATACAATATTTGAATAAATTGAACTGAGCAGTGAATTCAAAACGGGAGTTTTATTCAAATATCTAAAAACGCCAAATAATTTTTTTTTAGAAGAGAAAAATTTATTTATAAAACTAAAACAAATAAAGTTAGATCGATAATTAGCTGCTCTCGTCAGCCTCACTGATGGCTACAACGTTGTTTCGGGTTTTGTTAACGGATCCTGGTTTTGTTCTTGCGCTTCGAAGACACGCGCTGGCTGAACGGGAGATCCCAAAGGCGACACGGCGCTTAATGCGTGACACGATGTGCGCGTACGATTCATTTCCTCGGCGAGCCTTAACTGCAGCAATTTTCTGGAATAACCCATTCGCCTCCTTTCCCATGCCACCGGATGATGAAAAAATGAGTGGAATAAATTTGCCCTTTTCAACAGTCTCGATTCTTTCCCAATATTTTGAATTCTTTCTGGACGAGTTATATTCGAATGCGGAGTCAACAGATTTGGAAACGGTCGATTGAGCAAAAATGCTAAATAGATTGACGTCAAAAAACGTCCGCTCGAATCTCTCATTTCCCAATCCTCGACATGATATGTCCAGTCGAGCACCCAGGTCACGACTGGTCGCGTTGTTTTCAAAATTCAAAGTATCTGGGACAGGTTGCAGTCTAGGTTCAGTCTCAACGTCACGACTAACTGACGTTAACTCCTTTACAATTATGTCGCGAACCGCATCGTGCCTTATTGATGGCAGACCACCTTTGCGACAAGATAGTCCATGGCTCAAGGTCATTAAGTCACCACATGGACATATGGAACCAATCAAATCCCGCGGGGTTTGACCATAGCGTGCGGATAGGGCATCCGTAAACTCTTTCGCTGACAGATGAAAGTGCTCACTTTTCAATGGAAGGGCACTTAGCCATGATGACGCACCATTTCTCTGGGCATGTTTTATTGCAGTCCGCACAGTCGTGTCCATTTTTTGAATCGTATCTGACAAACGACAGTTTAGTGAAGTTATGCGACCCGTTGCCAAACATTGAACCAGTTTCGATTGAGAGTTTCGTAAAGCTTGTCCTGTAATTCCAGACTCGTATGTATGGCTGATTGCTAGCGAAAAATCATAATCTAGTGAGGATGTAACTGCAGGGTCATGTACTCCCAGTCCGCCTAAACTTAATGGAGATGTCAAAATAGTATCCCATCCATTTTCGGTTGGCAACCCTGTCATTTTTGGCAAGAGTTTATCCCTTAACAGACCAGAAACAATTTTCAACTGATCGGTGTTGCAATCTATCGTTCTTGTTATGTATGTCCACTTCGATTGGATTGCTTTTGTAAGGCCTATGTATGCAACATGAGGGTCAACATTTGCTACTTCAGCCAAGCTTTCGAGAAGACTGACCCAACCATCGACGCATTGGCTGACTTTCATTGCTTTATATTGTGGTGTACCAATAGCGGAGCCTAGTACTGATATTCCATATATACTGATCTCTATATCGGGCGAAGGGTGTTGGTCGATTTCGAGGCTTCGATGTGAAAGCAGTTTTGATTTGCTTAGATTCACTATATAGCCATACTTTGGACCTTCCCTCATTAAAACATCCCACACTTTCTTGATATTCGGTAGGTCTCCGACAAAATTAGCGTCATCGGCATACCACACCTGATGAACGTTAGGAACGCGTTGGTGAATTTTGTCTATTAGCGGTAGTGAAGCCAGAGAAAAACATGGCATTGCGAAGGGGTCGCCTTGAGTAAAACCCTCCTCAGATAGCAAAGTATCGGTTCCGACAGCCAACATTGAAGGATTTTGATATAAGTTATGCAATATACAGGATAATGACGGGCATATGAATTTGAGATTATGGAGAGCTGCTTGTCTGTTTATTTTGTTGAACGCATTAGTCGCATCGATTGAAAGGAGACACGAATCGGGTTTTTTTTTGTACAAAGATCGAAGCTTGTGGACGGCATGCTCAACACCACATCTTTGACCTGCAGCTGTTTGAACATTTCCTGCGACATCCTGTATGTCATCTCTTACAAGGGTGAGGATGGCCTTTGAGATTATTCGTCGAGATGTGTACGAAATGCCTATTGAAAACGCTAAATAATAATAATATTTTTTTAACATATTAATAGATTTATTTGTACAGAAAACAGGTTCCCGCAAATGGGCCAGGTTAATTAAATTCCAGAATATTTTTTTTGTTACTTTAGATCCACAAGGGAGGTACACAACGTGCCGCCGTCTTCATCATTCCATCGGATCGCTCGAGCATTGTTCGACGGATTCGGGCTATCTGTAGCTTGGCGATTAGATGTCTTTTTGGATATTGTATCAGCTTGATGGTTGTCTGCTGAGTATACGGGATGCCCCTTGCTGGATCGATGCCATTTCGTTGGGCGGCACACAACTGCGTAGTTCCGGCGGCTTCTTGAAGGTCAGATTTTATATGACGCAGGATTGTCCGTGAAATAATGCGTCTATCCACGTTTGAAATACCGATTGGACGTATACCACCGGATTTTTTCGGAATAGCGACCAGACGACCGGCAATGAATGCTTCCAAACAACCGGTGGGCATCCGCTCCGTTGCGATACAAATGGCCAAGGAAGCAAGACTCTCCGCTAGCTTTTGTGAATGCATTCCGAAAGCGGTCAGCATACGTCTCCATAAAATCGCGTCCATGCCGGATGGTCCAGCCGAACCAAAAGTCGATTTCGCCGATCTTTGGATGTCTATCGCACAGATGGAAAGGAACATTGATGAGTGGTGAGGCAGGGCACTGGGAAGCCTTTCTTGAAGCAGGGCATCGGGATCCGCATCGGCAGGCTCAGGATGAAGGGCTTCTAGGTGTTGTTTTACGGTTTTGTCTCCGATCAGGACGTGAGGTGATAGACAACCATTCGTTTCGTGGTCTTCAAGTAAATGAGTAGCCGCAGTTAGTTTGTTTTTACAGACAAGATGGCAATATTTTCTTTTCCAGTCGTTGCTAGAGCTGTTGCGGACGACTAACGTGCGTCGAGATTGTAGGATTTGGGCCTCCTTGTATAGCTCAAGAATTTCTCGACATTTCCATAGACTGATTCGACGCTCCAAAGTTTTGCGAATCATTGCTGTTTTTCGAGTTTTAATCGGCTGCAGCACGCATCTCGCGAGGACGGTTGCGGCTTTTAGTGCATCAAAAGTTGGCGTGTCTTTCCCGTAAGTGGCCATATTGTATAGGTCGGTTAGTTGGTCAATAAACGCGTTACTGGCGTTGCATTTGGGAAGTTCTAAATTTTCGGGTTTCCAGTGAATTACTTTACCATATACGTAGTCTATCTGAATTTTGAAAGACGAGTTTGTCGTAATAGGTCGGTCATTCGCTTGAGCAGTGTGTACGTTGAAGGGCGAAACACTGTTGTTTTCACCGTTATTACGCATAGGGTGATCATCTCTCGTAAACACGATACTGTCGGTATCAGAGCTCATTTTGATTCTATCTTGGGTACCGTAATCGAGACGTGGTGGGTCAATATCATTGTTTTCTGCGGAAGTGTGAGTGGGATTGAGATCGATGAGAAGTTCAGTCGCGGAAAGGTTGTTGGTACACTGAGCAGCAGAGCAGTTTATACAGGGGCGATCCGCTTTCGCACATCGACACCCGCGACATCTTGCATTTGGGCCATTGCAACCACAACATTTGCTAACCGTACTTGGCTTTCCTCGAGGCATTTTCGTGTGGATGAGATGCACACCCTGGGTTAATCCCTCGGCGTGTGGCTTCGTTTGTGTATTGTTCGCCTGACTGTAAGTAGTTAATGGGTATCAAGATAGTTTAAACTCAAAATTCGTTTCGTGGTCTTCAAGTAAATGAGTAGCCGCAGTTAGTTTGTTTTTACAGACAAGATGGCAATATTTTCTTTTCCAGTCGTTGCTAGAGTGTATGTTATTTTATTGTGTGTTAAAGGTCTTAAAATTTTTTGTTTGTAAGTAGTTAATGGGTATCAAGATAGTTTAAACTCATCAGTTGTTCATCAAGAAAATTTTAATAATAATACAAATTTATTTAATGTGGCAAATGCGTACAAGCTGTACGCTTACAAGAATATGAATAGCTCTACAGCTATTCACATTCCAAACTTCAAGTAAGGAGATGATTAAAAAATCGATAAAATAATAAGAACATTAATAAATAAAAGTTAGATTCCTGGTATTATTATTGAAACATGACAAAGCCGCGAATGGCTGTTATGTTTTGTCACAATAGAGTAAATAATATAAGTATTAGCTTGAAATAATATTCAATGAATCAAACGATTGTTTGATTCATCAGTTGTTCTTCGTGCTATTGATACAATATCCTATTTTTATTTGAATTCAGATTAAGGAAACGAATAAGGAGTCTTATTCGTTTTAGTCATTTCGAATATATTGCGTGTACAGCGTACCGTGGGATGATCCCTAGGCGTACGTATTCGTTGAACAAATTATTATTATTATTATTACTTTCTATTATTTTTATGGACTTTTCTATTCAGAACGACGCCTTGCACCGCTGCCAACGTTAATCCGTTGCACGGCATGTTACTCGATCAAATCCTGCCCCAAATTACAAAACACGATCTGCCTGATCCAATCAACAGCATATTGACAAGTCCTATTAAAATGGGTGGCATTGGCATTATGGATCCTATATTTACCTTTAAGTCTGATCTCGAAGCCTCGGAGCATATGTGCTCCACTTATTCATTTGGGCTCAAGGGCGAGGGATTAAAGTCGTTACAGCAAACCTATGCAGCTCAAATCGCCAAGACGCGCAAAGATGCATTCACACTCCGACTTAACCAAGCTCTTCGTTTTGTTCCCGAAATTACCAAACGTGCACTTGAATATGCCAAGTACCCCGGCTCCTCAAACTGGCTCACTGCTGGTGCTTCTGAAGAGCTCCACCACCACCTTTCTGCGAGTGAATTTCGAGATGGCATCGCAACGCGCTATGGATTTGAACCACCAGACATGCCCGCCCTGTGTATCTGCAAAGAAGAAACAAGCCTTAGTCACGTGCTCTCTTGTAAACGTGGAGGCTTCCAGATCGTGCGACACAATATCATTCGCGACATCCTCGCTGACGAGCTTAGTTCGGTCTGTTATGGGGTTGCAACCGAACCCACACTAACTGCAGTCAATGATCCCTCGTGTCTCGAAAGGGCATCAACTTGCTGCGACACCAACGCAAGACTAGATGTAATCTGTACGGGCCTATCAGTAGACCGCTTCCAGCGAACGTTCTTCGACGTTTCCGTTTTTAACAACCATGCTGGTTCCTACTCCGCGTCGGCAGAAAACGCTTTTGCATACCACGAAGCCCGGAAGAGCTCAAAATACTCTGAAAGAATCACCCAAATCGAAAGGGGATCGTTTATACCCTTCATCCTATCTGCGTCTGGAGGTCTGGGAAAATGTGCACTTTCGGCCTTGCAGCGGATCGCACAACTCAAGTCAATAAACAACGATCAGATTTCGTACAGCCAACACATACAGCGAATCAAAACAAGATTGAGTATAGCCATATGCCGTGCATCCTCTTTGTGCATAAGGGGCTTCCGATCCAGCAAGGGGCATCCCGTATACTCAGCAGACAACCATCAAGCTAATACAATATCCAAAAAGACATCTAATCGCCAAGCTACAGATAGCCCGAATCCGTCGAACAATGCTCGAGCGATCCGATGGAATGATGAAGACGGCGGCACGTTGTGTACCTCCCTTGTGGATCTAAAGTAACAAAAAAAATATTCTGGAATTTAATTAACCTGGCCCATTTGCGGGAACCTGTTTTCTGTACAAATAAATCTATTAATTAAAAAAAATTATTATTACTTTCAGTACGTAAATCAAGACACTCGTTTCAGAGGCTCTTCTAGAAGTCTATTAGATTTGTTTGTCTAACCATGATCTACCGATAAATATTGACTGCATACAAGCTATAGGGAATAGTGACCATTGCAGTATGTTAATTCGCTTTCCGTTCGTTCTGTCTTCCATAAACCCTTGTCACATAGAGCTTAACGTTTTCAAGGCCGATTATAGCGCAATTGGTAGGCACCTTGATCGCGTTGTTTGGCTTGACCCATTTAATATAATAATAATACAAATTTATTTAATGTGGCAAATGCGTACAAGCTGTACGCTTACAAGTCCACAAACAAAAATGAAAAAGTCAAGCGGATAAATTGTTAAAATGGGATCGGATTTGTCGTTTGGAGCACTGCAGGGAAGTTGATTGGCGTATATGAATGGGCAGATGATTCCACGATAGAGGAGCAGCCACCAGGAAGGAGCGGAAGCCAAAAGAGGTAGAGTAGTTTGGACATGTAAAAGAAAGGAATTACGGGAACGCAGAGCACAGTATACAGTACGAGAATTGTCGAGAAAAGGAAGGTTGAGAAATAAAGGGTATGAGAAGTTATTAGGCGAAAAGCAATGATAAGAAGACGAATTTGAACACGACAATAAATTGTAGGCAAATCGAGAGAAGCAAGATTGTAGGATGTATGATCAAAACGACGAAGACGGAGGAGAATTCGGACAACTGCGTTGACGATGCGTTGTAGGGGAAGAAGAGTGGATTTAGGTGAGTTGGAAAATAGACTAAGACAATAATCGAGTCTAGAAAAAAGGAAATCGATCAATCTACGAACTTGACGGAGTATCAAGGTAGATGAGCGTACTTTATCTCTAACGAAAGGTTTAAGTGAAAGTCGGTTGTCAAAATGGAAGCCTAGGAAAACGAGATTATCAACGATAGAAAGAATCGTAGAATTCGGTAATGCAGAGAATATCGATAGATGATTGATCGAAGATATCAATGGGCAGATCAGCTTTATGAAGAATGGAGCGAGAATTAAAAAGACTAAGACGAAAAGTATGTTGACGAGCAAGATCGACTAGCAAAAAAGACAGGGGACGGGACGAGTTTTGGCCTCATGCATAGAACGTGAAATTTTCCGTTGATTTTACGAATCGATAGAGATGACTCAAAGTTTGTTTCACGTCGATGTTTCTTAATGCGAGCTAAATTGAGCTGGGCAATATCATAAGGAGAGCGGTCAGGATAGATACGACAGGTAGATGAAGTGGTAAGAAGTTTAAAACGTTGGGAGAGTGCCGAAGAGGCATGTGAACTATGTCGAAAACGATTTTTAAGAGTGGAAGACTAATATGATTGGATTTAGTGGATTTGTTTAAACGAATAAAGGATACAGGAGCGACATTATTGAAGAGGGATGTGTTTTCATCAGGAAGAATGGTTGCTAGGATAGACCTGAAAGCAGATAATCATCGAGGCGAGATTGTTAACACGTTGACGGACAATTGCGGCTATAGCCGTCAAAGCGAAGTTCACAATGTGGCATGACTGCTATAGCCGTCCAAAACGAAACGGTCGTTTTTAGACACTACGGCTATAGCAGCACAAATGTGCACTTACTGGCGTATACGTAGAAGCATAGTGTCGTGTTTTGAAAACATCTTTTTAGGTTGAAGTTCATATTTCACCTGTTATACGAGTTGCAGATTCAGTATGCACGTGGTTGTGAAGGGAGTAGTGCGATCGTGTTTTCTATTGAATTTATAGTTCTTATTGATACGTTTAACGATATTTATTATTATTTATATAACTATACTGGTATGTATTTGTTTATTATTCATTTTATACTTTAAACAGAAATAAAAAAACAAAATTTAGCATTTTAGGTTAGGTTAACGATACTATAGGTTATACTGTTTACTTTTTTTTTGGTTTTACATTTGAAATATAAATAAATAATGATAATGTAAATGATAAATATATATTATATATATAATATACAATAAATAATAATACAAAATAAAATGTTTTATTCAATATTTACAGAAAATGGACAGTTGGGAAAAAGATCAGGCTAGGCTGCTGAAGATTGTTGAGGAAATGAATAGTGGATCAAGCAACAGTGAGTCTGAATCTGATGCTGACAGTGCTGAAAATAACAATTCGGATAGTGAAGATGATGAATCAACTACAGATGAGGAATATGAAGCACCAGAAGAACCAGAAAATGATGAGACATGGCATACCAATACAACATCTATAAGAAACTTTTCTTTTGATGCAGATGCCGCTGGGATTCTTTTGGATATAGAAGAAAATGTTTCTCCAATTCAGGTTTTTGAAAAAATATGGGATGACCAAGTAATGGAAATGATTATAAAATCTACGAATGATTACGGCATAAAACTTTGCAATCAAGCACGGCCACATACAAGGCATAGTAGAAAGGCAAATTTCAAAAATACTGATATGATCGAAATGAGAAAGTTTTTAGGTTTGTGTTTGCTTCAGTCCCAGCTAAAATTCTCCAGCATTAGAAAACTCTTTTCCATTGATGCATTACATTACCACCCAGCATTTCCGTCACAAATGTCTGGAAGGAGGTTTGAGCAAATATTGAGGTGTTTTTGTGTTGAGGAAGAAAATTCAAACGACCCTTTGAGGAAAATAAAAATATTTCTTGATTTGCTCATACAAAAGTTTGCGAATGCATATGCACCAAATGAAGCATTATCATTAGATGAATCGTTGTTATTATTTCGAGGAAGGCTTTATTTTCGCACGTACATGAAAGGCAAAAAGGCAAAATACGGAATTAAATTCTATGAACTTTGTTCAGCCCAAGGTTACGTTTTAAATATAGAAGTATACAAAGGCCATCGAGAAAACGATGAAAACATGACAACTATTGAAAGTCTTGTGATGCGATTGATGCAGTCATACTTAAACAAAGGCCATCATTTGTTCATGGATAATTATTACAACAGTCTACCATTGTCTAACAAATTACTTAGCAAAAAGACACATGTGACAGGAACTCTTCGTGTAAATAGGAAGGGTCTGCCACAAGAAATAACACGTCGTAAGCTTAGAAAAGGAGAACATGTATGGCGACGCCAAAATCAGACTTATGTGTCCAAATGGAAAGATAAACGGGATGTGCTATGTCTAACAACAGCTTACCACCCAAGCATGATAAACACAGCTAACCGGCGACAACAGGAAAAGAGAAAACCAATTGAAATAGTGAATTATAATCAGAATATGTCAGGTGTAGACAGAGCAGATCAGATGATGTCCTATTATTCCTGTCCACGGAAAACAATTAGATGGTATAAAAAGGTAATCTTTCATCTACTGGATGTAGCAGTATGGAATTCTTTCTACATCTTTAAAGAAAAGACAGGTTCTCAAATGAAGTATATAGAGTACAGGGAAGCAATCATACGATCTCTAACTGGTATAGATAATAAACGGGATGGAAGAACTTTGGTTCAATTTAAACGTGCACAAATCCAAACCAATGAAATCAACAACAATGGAACACAGCATTTTCCTGAGAAAATTTCACCTCCTGAAAATTATCAGCGAAAAACATATTATCAGCGTTGTAAACAATGTTATAAACAGGGAATAAGGAAGGAAACATCATATTGCTGCAAGAATTGCATGTCAAAACCTGCACTGTGTCCTGCACCATGCTTTGAAACATGGCATACCGAAAATAATGTATAATAATTATAAAATTATAATAAATTTTTTTGTCATTTATTTATTTTTGTTTGATTAAGAACTAACATTTCGTGTAAAACTCCCAAAAATACTTTGTTGCATACAAAAATTGCTTGTTTGAACCATTAAACCTGTCATTTACGTTTTTAAATTTTTGCTGTTATAGCCGCAACCTAATTAAAGGTATTAAATTAATCAAAATTAAGTTTATTTAAGCAGAAAGAGTAAAACTATACTTCTAACATTCTAAAAATCACAAAAACATATAGTGTCAATTTTCGAACTTCGCTTGTTCCTACTGTCCGTCAACGTTTTAAGAAGAATATTCGGAACGTTTTAAGTTAGATATGATAACACGGTGATCGCGCGAAGGAAAACGATTTCGTGGAAGTGTTGAACGGACAGAGCCGGTAGGAGTCGAGGCAGATGAGCAGATAGAAGTGGAAATGACAGGGGTGCTTGATAGAGAATAAAGATTGGTTGGAGCAAGTGTGACAGGAGCGGGGTGTTAATCGGTTGATCAGAAATGTGACTGGAAATGATTTTGAATGAAGGATGTAAATTATTTGGAAGTGATACGTGGGAGGTAGAGTAAGGAGAATTAAGATAGGTTGGGCGTGTGTGACAGGAGTGGAGTGTTGAATCAGTTTATCGGAAATGTTACTAGAAATGATTTTGATGGTGTTGAATCAGTTTATCGGAAATGTTACTGGAAATGATTTTGATGGAAGGATGTAGATTATTGGAAAGTGATACGTGGGAGGTAGAGTAAGGAGAATTGAGATAGGTTGGATGATGTGTAAGAGGAGTGGATTGTTGAATCGGTTGATCGGAGATGTTACTGGATATGATTTTTACGGAATGATGTAAATTATTGAGAAGTGATACGGGGTAGGTAGAGTAATGACTACGTGAAGAGAATCAAGAGGTTTGAGATTTATTTAGATTGGGGAGGAATAAAAAAGAGGAGGTACGAGATGAAAAGTTTTACCAATAGCATTGGTAAATAATCTTCTTCATTCTAACAATAGCATTGTTAGAATGAGGAAGATGAATGGAAGTTTGGTTCGTAGTTGAACGAGGATTGTGTGAGAGAGGAGGTTCAATAATTGGATTATAAGATGCAAAGTCATGTGTTGATGCGAGGGTAACATCTGAAACAGTATTTGTCTGAGTGGTCGTGTGTGATACAGAAGTAGAGGAGTAGGATAATTGTAGTAGTGGTGCTTATGTAAAAAACCGCATGTGAACTGTTTATGTTTTTACACCGAGCGGTCGGATATTTTAACACGAACAAGTATCCATACATCACAATCTTTGGAATCGCATCCAACTTCAAAACTGGTGTAACCATCATTGCATTTCGATGTATAATATGCTTGACCAGGAACAGGGATCTGAGATCGCGCTTGTTTAGGCATGAACTTTTATCGAGAGATTGAGCTCAATCTGCGAGCGTAGCGATTGGAACTGACAGGAATGATCTTGAATTGTCAGGAATAATTCGGAACTGACAGGAATAATCTGGAACTGACAGGAATATTCTGAAACTGACAAGAATAATCTGGGATGTATGTTAATTATTTCTCAAATTTTTAATCTGGAACTGAAGGAAAGGGGACGATCGGGGAAATTCGAAGGTTGAAGAAGACAAGTACAAATCGTTAGGAGCGGACATATGACGCGTGAGAGTGATGCTTGAAAACAATTTTCAGGAGAGGGGCTGAGAAGGATTCGATTAAAGAGATTTATTTAGGCGGATGAATGCGACCGGAGAGATATCGTTGAAAAGGGATGATTTATCCGCAGGAACAAGAGAGGATATGATTGATCTGAAGGCGAAAACATCATGATCGAGACGTGCTTATGGAGATAAGGATGTGGAAGAAGTGATATTATTGACGATGACGCAACGATCGCGAGAAGAAAAGCGTTTCCATAAAGGAGGAGGAGTGACGTGAGTGGGTGAGATCACGATAGGAGATCTGGCAGTTGAGGATATATATGGAGTAGTTCGACGACTGGAGACATTGAGGATAATGATAATAAAGAAGGTGGTAAGCATTGTGAGGAAAGGTTATGAGTGGAAGGATCGTGGAGGTTGTTGGATGTGATTTTGATTGATGGATGTATGTTATTGAGAAAGGAGACAGGATGGACGGGACGGGGTGTAGGGGAGTGTATATGACATGGGATGGGAAGTGTATATGGTGAGAGGGTCAGTGGGTAGAGAAATAATATTGGAAACGACGGGATTAGTTTGAGTGGACGTGTTGGATGTTGATATGTGCTCATGCGAGAGTTTGCTGATTAATTTGTTTGCACAAAATCCACATAGTTAGTCTTATTTAGAATTATTGTTGTTGCAGGCAATTGTTGTCCAGACGCTGCAGTCGTGTTTCGAGCACTGTACTTGCAGTTTGGCATAGTTGGTGTCGGTCGTAGCTGTTTTCTTACGTCCTCCCATGAACGTTCTTGTGTGTTGAAGCTGCTAAATTTGCTACTGCAGCTGTTTGAATTGATTGTGTGTTTAAGCTGTAAAAATTTGTTGTTCTTAATTAATGCTTGGAATGTGCTGTCTGTTAAAATTGATTGTTTCCTGTGTTATTATTACTAGAATGTCAGCGAGCGTAGCAAAATAGACACCTTCACAATTTAAAATATAAAAAGGAAACTAACAACAAAGTAATTAAAAATTAGTCAGTTTCTTCAAAGTAGATACAAATCCACGTCTGCTTGTTTGCTTCACCACTTCCGCCGGTAATCTATTCCAAGCTGGAATGACACGCACGGCAAAATTAAGCTTTTTTACACCAATGTTTTACGTTGTAACATAAGTGGATGACCACGTAATCTTGAGTCATTTCGCATACGAAACAGACTTCTAACGGGATTCTCAGGATTGCTCATCGCTCGCCACACTACAACCAGGTCATTTAGTGCTCGAAGTGAAGATAACGAAGACATATTAAGACGACTTAACCGTTCCTTATAAGTAAGGTTATGAAGGGCCGCTACCCGTTTAGAAGAACGTCACAATACCTGTTCAATACGAAACTCTTCCGATTTGTTAACTGGGTATGATGCTGGAGAACAATAGGTAAGAATACTTGAACAGAGAGTAGTGAATAAAATTTAAATGACTCAATTTATACTTTACTAAAACATCTGGAAATCATACCGGAAATTCGAGTTGCTCTAGCACATATTTGCCCTGTATTTTTCCTAGTGCCTAGATCATCCGAAACGACGATGCCCAAGTCTCTATATTGACGAACCATAGAAATTGGTTGTAAGTTAATTGAGTAGCTGGTTGTCGAAAACTTATTACCTATGTGCATGTATGCACATTTTGTCACATTAATACTTAAACAGTTCTCAGCTGACCAATACGTCAATGTATCGAGATCAAACTGTAACATTTGTCGGTCAAGGTCATTAACAACACAGCGATAGACCTTAAGATCATCGGCGTACAACAACGTTTTTGACAGCAGTAATGATGGGAGTTCGTTAATATATATATTAAATAAAATTGGTCCTAAAATCGATCCTTGTGGTACACCACTACATATAGAAGTCCAATCTGACAAATTCCCACTTACTCTGACTGTTGCAGTTCTATCTAATAAATACGCACGAATCCAATTAACAATTTCAGAATCAAAGCGAAGTTCTATAAGTTTGCCAATAAGTATATTATGATTGATTGTATCGAAAACACGAGAGAAGTTCACGAATACCACGTCGGTGTCGACACCGGCCTCAAAAGCACCGGACCAATCATCTCTAGCAATTAGAAGATTTGAACATGTTGATCTACTCGAACGGAATCCATGTTGGGCAGGATAAAAAGGTTATTTATCGAAATATGGCGGTTGATGTGTAACAAAATCAAACGCTCTAGTACCTTACAGCAAATACATGTCAAACTAACTGGTCTAAAATTGCTGGCGCATGACCTATCACCTTTTTTATATACAGGGCAAACTATCGATTTTAGCCAGTCGAGGGGAATCTTTGATTTGCATAAGGAAAATATGAATATTCGATGTAGTGGACCGCAAATGCGGGAAGCTAATTCTCTAAGTAGGATGGATGGCAATCCGTCAGGACCAGCAGAATGACACCGTTTTAATCGTCGAAGTTGCTCATATACATGAGCGATAGAAATATGTGAAGTCAAGTTAGATGATTTATTATTATGATGAAAGGTGCCGTGTACAGTAACTGATTCATCTATTCTAGGAAAGAATGTCTCTACAAATGTATTAGCGACCATATAATCGTCGACAACTACTTTATTTTTCACAAGTAACGGAAAACATTTGCATCTCGATCGATTTTTGGATGCACAATATTTGAAAAATAAACTTGGCTCATACTTGATATTATGAACGAGTGATTTCTCAAAGTCGAGTTTCTTAGATCTTTTAAGTGCCGTAAATCTGTTTCTTGCGTTTCGATATAATTGATATTCTCCTTTAGATTGACGATATCGACGATAAAGGACATTACAGTCCTTAAGAACATTTCCTAACTCTACGTCAAACCACGGATTATTGTATTTACGGGAGCGTGAGGCACGTAAAGGCGCATATCTGTCTAGGAGAGAAGAAAGAGTATCTCGAAAAAACCTCCATGCACATTCCAATCCGACCACAAATAAAATAAGTCTTGGTTATTGAAACTCTTACATTCCAGATTATTCCTATCAGTTCCAGATTATTCCTGTCAGTTCCAGATTATTCCTGTCAGTTCCAGATTATTCCTGTCAGTTCCAGATTATTCCTGTCAGTTCCAGATTATTCCTGTCAGTTCCAGATTATTCCTGTCAGTTCCAGATTATTCCTGTCAGTTCCGCTCGCTACGCTCGCGGATTGAGCTCAATCTATCGACAAAAGGTCATGCCTAAAAAAGCGCGATCTCAGATCCCTTTTCCTGATCAAGAATCTTCCGCATCGGAATGCAATGATGGTTATACCAGCTTTGAAGTTGGATGCGATTCCAAAGATTGCGATGTATGGACACTTGTTCGTGTTAAAATATCCGACCACTCGGTGTATAAACGTAAACATTTCACTTGCGGTTTTTGTACATCAGTACGACTACTACAGTTATCCTGCTCATCTACTCCTGTATCACACACTACCACTCAGACCAATGCTGTTTTAGATGTTTCCCTCGCATCAACACCTGACTTCGCATCATATAATCCCATTATTGAACCTACTCTCTCACACACTCCTCGTTCAACTACGTACCAAACTTCCATTAATCTTTCTCATTCTAACAATGCTAACGGTAAAGCTTTTCATCTCGTACCTCATCTTTCCTATTCCTCCCCCAATCTAAATAAATCTCAAACTTCTTTATTCTCCTCACGTACTCCATACTCGACCTCTCCTGTATGACCTCTCAATAATTTACACCCTTCCATCAAAATCATTTCCAGTAACATTTCCGATCAACTGATTCAACACTCCATTCCTGTCACTCATGCCCCAACCTATCTTAATTCTCCTTACTCTACCTCCCACGTAACACTTCCAAATAATTTACATCCTTCCTTCAAAATCATCTCCAGTCACATCTCTGATCAACCGATTCAACACCTCGCTCTTGTCACACTTGCTCCAACCAATATTAATTCTCTATCAAGCACCCCTGTCATTTCAACTTCTAACTGCTCATCTGCCTCGACTCCTACCAGCTCTGTCCGTTCACCACTTCCACGAAATCGTTTACCTTCGCGCGATCACCGTGTTATCATATCAAACTTAAAACTTTCCGAATCTGCTTCTCCACAATCTCGCCTCGATGATGTATCTGCTTTCAGGTATATCCTAGCAACCATTCTTCCTGATGAAAACACATCCCTCTTCAATAATGTCGCTCCTGTATCCTTTATTCGTATAAACAAATCCACTAAATCCAATCATCTCAGTCCTCCACTCTTAAAAATCGTTTTTCGACATAGTTCACATGCCTCTTCGGCACTCTCCCAACGTTTTAAACTTCTTACCACTTCATCTACCTGTCGTATCTATCCTGACCGCTTTCCTTATGATATTGCCCAGCTCAATTTAGCTCGCATTAAGAAACATCGACGTGAAACAAACTTTGAGTCATCTCTATCAATTCGTAAAATCAACGGAAAATTTCACGTTCTATGCATGAGGCCAAAACTCGTCCCGTCCCCTGTCTTTTTTGCTAGTCGATCTTGCTCCTCAACATACTTTTCGTCTTAGTCTTTTTAACACTCGCTCCATTCTTCATAAAGCTGATCTGCCCCTTGATATCTTCGATCAATCATCTATCGATATTCTCTGCATTACCGAATCATGGCCTTCTGACTCTGACGATCTTGTTATTCGTCGTCTATGTCGCTTTGGTTGTTCTCTAGTTGAATCAGCTCATCCAATTGTCTCTCATACATCTACTGCTTCTAACCATGGAGGTATTGTTGCTATTGCTCGTCACCTAACGTCTCTACGTAAAATGATTGCTATCATCCGTTCCACTTCTTTCGAATTGCCAATATGCAGATCGTCAACTCATTTCCCTCTCGAACTTATTATTGTATACCGTCCAGGCTCAGCTGCCTCTTCACGTATAATCTTTAGCGAGCTTACAGATATTCTTTTTCACTGTTCATTGCCTTATACGCCTTCATTTGTTCTCGGTGACTTTAACATTCGTCTTGATCGCCCGGCTGGTCTATCACTTTAACTAATATTTTTTCTTATTTTTACTATTAATTACTTTCAACAAGCCCAACTCATATTTTCGGCGGTGCTCTCGGCATCATTGCTGTTCCTAACTGCTTCAATGACTATACCTCCGTGTCAATTAACAGACTAATATTTAACATAAAAGCATAAACTCTCAAACGACCTTTACTTATCATAAACATAATAGATGTTTGATATATTAAAATGACTGCAAATGTACTCATCAACTTCACCACCAAACATAACCGATATTCGATTGTCCTAAAACAATCGATAGTCTATAATGTTAATTAAAGCATCTGCTATATGCAAATGTAACCGTGATTCAGTAATACAGTAAAAATCGTATAGATTTTTTATATAATTTATTTATTTAAATAATATCGTTAGTTCTACAACATATACAATTAAGGTTCCCGCTAATGGGCCTTTTGATTCAAAATTTAAAATTTTTAATAATGGTCAATCGAAGTCATTGCAAACAATCGTTCATGGATTGTTTCCGGTGCGATCTACTGCCATTTGATAACACATAAAATGGGCGGTCGCTGGTAATAATTTTCCAGGCGTTATGTATGGACGAACATGTAAATTCAATGTTGGTTAACGATCGCGTTGAAAGCATTACTTGCATCTATTTGTAGAACACAATGTAGCGAGTTCGTCGAGAATGTTTGTCTAATTGAATTGTCTAATGTTCGTCTAATGTTTGTCTAACTGGGTTATTGTTTAAGAGAATAAGTCTGCGTGCAGATAACGCCTACATATTTATCTCACTGACGTGGAAAGTTGCAATACGAATCGCAATATCGGCCAAAGCATTAGAAAGACGGAGAGATTCGAGGTTATAATTATGTAACACGTCGCACCAATCATTCGCATTCATACAAGAAGGCCCACAGCTACCACAGTCGTATCTTCCATTAACACTGGAAATCCGCAATTGTTCGTCCCCTCCTTAAGAAACAAACGCTCGACCCCTCCCTTCCTTCTAGCTATCGTCCCATTTCACTACTCCCTACTCTTTCTAAGCTCTTAGAACGCCTCATATTAATACAAATCAACGCTTTATCTCTCCTCATCCAATCTGTACCCTCCTTTCCAATCCGCTTTCCGCTCTAATCACTCGACAGAAATCGCATGCATAAAAGTGTACAACGACTTACTCATTTCTCGAGACAAGGCTCTATATAGTGTTCTCATCTCCCTCGACCTCTCCTCCGCATTCGACATTGTCGACCACTCCGTCCTCCTTTCTCGCCTTCGTTATGATTACGGCTTTTCTTCCTCCTCCGTAGCATGGTTCGCCTCATATCTATCCGACCGTTCCTTTCGCGTCTGTTCTAATTCATCATCCTCCCCTCCCATCCCTATTTTTTGCGGGGTCCCACAAGGTTCAGTCCTAGGTCCCCTGCTTTTCTCTCTTTTGCTTGGCGATCTCTCTCCATTTATCAAACCTTACTCCTTTAACGTCATGCAATACGCCGATGACATTCTAATCTATGCTCATGCACCCGCACATCGCATACACGATATCGGCATTTCTACCTCCAACTGTCTTTCTTCTATCTACAAACGCCTCTCCAATCTCAATCTCGTTCTATACGCCGAAAAGTCCAAAATAATGTGGATCCTTCCCCGTAAACCAAACATACCTCCTCCCATTGTATCTTTTGCCTCATCGATCATCCCTATAGTCCACAATCTCACTTTCATAGGCTTCCATTTCGATGATCACCTTTCCCTTAAACCCCTCGTCCGTTACAAGGTCCGCTCGTCTAACTTAATTCTCCGTGACATCCGCCGTATCCGCCCCCTTATCGACTTCCGTTATTGTATGTCTCTTCTTTAATCGCTTCTTTTCCCTAAAATCGATTACTGCCTTAGCCTTTTCGCCAATTCTCCAAAATCCATCATCCTACCCCTACAACGAATAATCAACACCGCCGTTCGAGTGCTCTTTCGTCTCCGTCGCTTCGACCACACATCCACATATTTTGCCCAACTCTCCTGGCCCACCATCCACATCCGCATCAAACTCCGCCTTCTTCTCGTTACTTTTCGTCTCATCGCTGTCGGCTCCCCATCGTTCATCAACCTTCCTTTTCTTAGACGATACTCGCCCCACCTCGCTATCGCTTCGTTCCTGTCATACCCTCTTACTCCACGTTCCTAATTACTCCAACAACTACGGTCTCCGATCCTTCCTCGTCGCCGCCTCACTCGCCTGGAATCAACTCCCTCTCGACGTCCGCCGCGCTCCCTCCTTTATCACATTCAAACACCTCCTCCGTTCACACCTTCTCGACACCTGATTCACAGTCTTGTTTTGTTGTGGTCATGTAAGCGTGCGCTGGCACGCATTTGCCACGTTAAAATAAATCCTTTTTTTTGTTGTGGCTGCTCATCTCTCGTGGAATCATCTGTCCATTCATATCCGCCAATCCACATTATTATTAACATCAATGCCGTCTTTCAAACGCCAAATCCGGTCTCATTTAAACAATTTAAGAAATTTAGCTATGACTTGTAACCGTTCAGTTGGCACGCATTTGCTACTTTAAATAAATTATTAATAATAAACCATCTCTAATAAAGTTTATTGATTTATTGTATGCTCAATTGCATTCGAAGTAGAAACAATGTAAAAACCCACTGAAAGGTCATTTAAACATTCGCTTCGAAATTATTCAAATATGATTTAACGGAATATAGCGAAAAGTCGCCTGCCACTTTACAATGCAAACATTTTGAATGTAAAGGTTCAATTCACCGTTGATCAAGCAACTATACACTTTTTTTGCATATTTGAGCTTCGAGCGCTCCTTAGAATTCTAGGCTTATCAGCAATTTTCCTTCCTAATCTAGAGACCCTACGTACTTTTATGCAACTCGCATCATCATATTGTTGTATGAGTTGAGAAATAATTACTCGTAGACTGCTAATGTCAAGGTCCAGACGGTTTTGCGGGTATTCTGAAATATTTAGGACTACCAGTATAAATAATGTTACGACTTTTATCAGTGCTGCACATTATCATATCTCAGTTGACCTTGATTGCTACCCTAATAAATACTCGATACAATAAGGATTAATGTTTCATTGTGGATATGATTACTATAAGCTCAATTCGTATTATCGTCATTTTCAGTTATAGCTTTTACTCTCTTTGCTGATTTCAACGTCTGATATCGATAATTTCCATATGGTTCAACCGATACAAATTATACTACATACAGCACATGAATTTTCAGCTCGCAAACATGTCCCTGAGCTCCTAGACCCTGATATTCATTCTCAAGTTCAGCATTGGAACAACGGTAATGATTTAAAATATTTCAATATACATAAAACCCCGCTGACTAACTTATTTATATATCACCTTGATGAATCAATAAAACCCTTTTGCATCCACCTCATAATCTACGAAATCACTTCTTGCATATGCCCTCAGTCGTATATGGCAATCAGTCGTATGATATTCACACACTCAACTGTGATTTCTGAAAGCTATATGGGCTCTGAAACGGGCCTATCATCTGCCATTAAGAGGGAATGCTCAGGTACGCCTTTGGGGTACCTAAGCAATCTCGGAATTAGTCTTATTTTCTAGACGACGTCCCTCAGACGTCCTCTAGCCATGGACTATTTAATATTATTAAATAATAATATTATTTAATATTATTGATCACATGATATTATTATTTTAATAATTATAACGCAATTATTTAATAGTAACGTTTTCATCATTCCCCTTCTTTAGCACAAATTGCCTTGTAGTCAATTTTTTAGTTGAACGTTCCTTAATTCAGCAGCAACATATTTGTAATTCTTTCTGATCAGTTTAGACGTGCTGTTTTAAGAGTGCATTACATGTCTGCAATAAAAAGTTATATACTAAGCTTGTGATAAATATTCTTTTACCTCTGTTAGTCTTATTAGTTTACTTCTGTATATTTACATATATTATTTTAATTCTGTCATGAATAAATGGGTCAACAGTCGTATAAAGTATGAAAAGATTTTAACTATCTTTAGATTTTTAAATGACAATTTAATAAACAGCTTGATGCGTTTCCTCTACATTTGGGAGAACTGCCTGCTGATGGTAGATGATCGGCTTGCTGCTATTTACATGTTGCCTAGTATTTCGATTATTGCCGTAATGAAAGGACTTTGCTTCTAACTTTTAAATTGTAGGTTAGAATTCAATGACCTGATTAAGATCATATTAGCAGTAAATGGTCTTAATCATTTCTGTAGTTAACGGCCTATTTGAGCTATCTTTGGTAGTATTTGATCGGCTTCCTGCTATTAGTCGATGTTCGACTTGTTGCTATTTACGTCGCCAAGTATTTTTTATTATCGCAGCAATGAAACGCTATTCCTGCTTCTAACTTTTAAGTTTTGGGTTAGAAATCACTACATGTTTTAGAGCATATCAACAGTAAGTGGTCTAAATCGTTTCGGCAGTAAATGTACCTTCATTATTAAGATCACACTATTTCTAATTCTAATGTACATAACCTATAACTGTTTAATCTACACGCTATATGGCCACAATATGACCGCAACTTTAATTTTCTTATGGTAGATGATAGCTAATTCACTGGATATGCAGAATTGGAAAATAAGATAAACAGGGTTCGTCTATTACATTAACGTTCATGATATCATTCATAAATGTTGATGTTATTACATTAACATTTTTGATAAAATCAGAATACGAACATTATCCTTAACGATTACTTATGAAGTATAATTTCTACTGACTTGTTAAAAATTTATAGTAACTAAATGTAGACATTTTTAAAAAGACAATTACTAAATTTTGTATACAAGTTAGAAGATTGCTATTACTAATTGAGAAATTGTCGAAGAGAAAACGGTATACATATAAGAATATATAATTTTATATTTTGGAGATTTAAAATATATTAATATTCTTAATATAGTAGTATAATATTATAAGATTAGATATTCTTTGTAATCATCCATTCCTTGTAATGATCCATTTTCCCTTGTAATTTTCTGATTATTTCCAGGGTAATTTTCTGAAGATGCTTACAGAGATTAGCGAAATATCAAATAAAATTACCCGGGCAATTTTCTGAAGATAATAACAGAGGTTACCGAAATATCAAATAAAATTACCCGGGTAATTTTCTGAAGATGCTTACAGAGATTAGCGAAATATCAAATAAAATTACCCGGGCAATTTTCTGAAGATAATAACAGAGATTAGCGAAATATCAAATAAAATTACCCGGGTAATTTTCTGAAGATGCTTTCAGAGATTAGCGAAATATCAAATAAAATTACCCGGGTAATTTTCTGAAGATGCTTACAGAGATTAGCGAAATATCAAATAAAATTACCCGGGCAATTTTCTGAAGATAATAACAGAGATTAGCGAAATATCAAATAAAATTACCCGGGTAATTTTCTGAAGATGCTTACAGAGATTAGCGAAATATCAAATAAAATTACCCGGGCAATTTTCTGAAGATGCTTACAGAGATTAGCGAAATATCAAATAAAATTACCCGGGCAATTTTCTGAAGATAATAACAGAGATTAGCGAAATATCAAATAAAATTACCCGGGTAATTTTCTGAAGATGCTTACAGAGATTAGCGAAATATCAAATAAAATTACCCGGGTAATTTTCTGAAGATGCTTACAGAGATTAGCGAAATATCAAATAAAATTACCCGGGTAATTTTCTGAAGATGCTTACAGAGATTAGCGAAATATCAAATAAAATTACCCGGGCAATTTTCTGAAGATAATAACAGAGATTAGCGAAATATCAAATAAAATTACCCGGGTAATTTTCTGAAGATGCTTACAGAGATTAGCGAAATATCAAATAAAATTACCCGGGCAATTTTCTGAAGATAATAACAGAGATTAGCGAAATATCAAATAAAATTACCCGGGTAATTTTCTGAAGATGCTTACAGAGATTAGCGAAATATCAAATAAAATTACCCGGGCAATTTTCTGAAGATAATAACAGAGATTAGCGAAATATCAAATAAAATTACCCGGGTAATTTTCTGAAGATGCTTTCAGAGATTAGCGAAATATCAAATAAAATTACCCGGGTAATTTTCTGAAGATGCTTACAGAGATTAGCGAAATATCAAATAAAATTACCCGGGCAATTTTCTGAAGATAATAACAGAGATTAGCGAAATATCAAATAAAATTACCCGGGTAATTTTCTGAAGATGCTTACAGAGATTAGCGAAATATCAAATAAAATTACCCGGGCAATTTTCTGAAGATGCTTACAGAGATTAGCGAAATATCAAATAAAATTACCCGGGCAATTTTCTGAAGATGCTTACAGAGATTAGCGAAATATCAAATAAAATTACCCGGGTAATTTTCTGAAGATGCCTACAGAGATTAGCGAAATATTAAATAAAATTACCCGGGTATTTTTCTGAAGATGCTTATATAGGTAAGCGAAATATCAAATAAAATTACCCTGGTAATTTTCTGAAGATGTCTACAGAGATTAGGGAAATATTAAATAAAATTACCCGGGTATTTTTCTGAAGATAATAACAGAGGTTACCGAAATATCAAATAAAATTACCCGGGTAATTTTCTGAAGATGCTTACAGAGATTAGCGAAATATCAAATAAAATTACCTGGGTAATTGTCCGAATATGCTTACAGAGATTAGCGAAATATCAAATAAAATTACCCGGGCAATTTTCTGAAGATGCTTACAAAGGTAAGCGAAATATCAAATAAAATTACCCGGGTAATTTTCTGAAGATGCTTACAGAGATTAGCGAAATATCAAATAAAATTACCCGGGTAATTTTCTGAAGATGCTTACAGAGATTAGCGAAATATCAAATAAAATTACCCGGGCAATTTTCTGAAGATGCTTACAAAGGTAAGCGAAATATCAAATAAAATTACCCGGGTAATTTTCTGAAGATGCCTACAGAGATTAGCGAAATATTAAATAAAATTACCCGGGTATTTTTCTGAAGATGCTTATATAGGTAAGCGAAATATCAAATAAAATTACCCGGGCAATTTTCTGAAGATGTCTACAGAGATTAGGGAAATATTAAATAAAATTACCCGGGTATTTTTCTGAAGATAATAACAGAGGTTACCGAAATATCAAATAAAATTACCCGGGTAATTTTCTGAAGATGCTTACAGAGATTAGCGAAATATCAAATAAAATTACCCTGGTAATTTTCTGAAGATGTCTACAGAGATTAGGGAAATATCAAATAAAATTACCCGGGTAATTTTCTGAAGATAATAACAGAGGTTACCGAAATATCAAATAAAATTACCCGGGTAATTTTCTGAAGATGCTTACAGAGATTAGCGAAATATCAAATAAAATTACCCGGGCAATTTTCTGAAGATGCTAACAGAGGTTAGCGAAATATCAAATAAAATTACCTGGGTAATTTTCCGAAGATAATAACAGAGATTAGCGAAATATCAAATAAAATTACCCGGGTATTTTTCTGAAGATAATAACAGAGGTTACCGAAATATCAAATAAAATTACCCGGGTAATTTTCTGAAGATGCTTACAGAGATTAGCGAAATATCAAATAAAATTACCTGGGTAATTTTCCGAAGATGCTTACAGAGATTAGCGAAATATCAAATAAAATTACCCTGGCAATTTTCTGAAGATGCTTACAAAGATAAGCGAAATATCAAATAAAATTACTCTGGTAATTTTCTGAAGATGTTTACAGAGATTAGCGAAATATTAAATAAAATTACCCGGGTATTTTTCTGAAGATGCTTATATAGGTAAGCGAAATATCAAATAAAATTACCCTGGTAATTTTCTGAAGATGTCTACAGAGATTCGGGAAATATTAAATAAAATTACCCGGGTATTTTTCTTAAGATAATAACAGAGATTACCGAAATATCAAATAAAATTACCCGGGTAATTTTCTGAAGATGCTTACAGAGATTAGCGAAATATCAAATAAAATTACCTGGGTAATTTTCCGAAGATGCTTACAGAGATTAGCGAAATATCAAATAAAATTACCCGGGCAATTTTCTTTTTCTGAAGTGCTTCAAACGACAAATCCGATCCCATCTGAACAATTTAACTGCTTGACTTTCTCATTTTTGTTTGTGGACTTGTAAGCGTACAGCTTGTACGCATTTGCCACATTAAATAAATTTGTATTATTATTATAGGTAAGCGAAATATCAAATAAAATTACCCTGGTAATTTTCTGAAGATGTCTACAGAGATTAGGGAAATATTAAATAAAATTACCCGGGTAATTTTCTGAAGATGCTTACAGAGATTAGCGAAATATCAAATAAAATTACCTGGGTAATTTTCCGAAGATGCTTACAGAGATTAGCGAAATATCAAATAAAATTACCCGGGCAATTTTCTGAAGATGCTTTTTTCTGAAGATGCTTATATAGGTAAGCGAAATATCAAATAAAATTACCCTGGTAATTTTCTGAAGATGTCTACAGAGATTAGGGAAATATTAAATAAAATTACCCGGGTATTTTTCTGAAGATAATAACATAGGTTACCGAAATATCAAATAAAATTACCCGGGTAATTTTCTGAAGATGCTTACAGAGATTAGCGAAATATCAAATAAAATTACCCGGGCAATTTTCTGAAGATGCTAACAGAGGTTAGCGAAATATCAAATAAAATTACCTGGGTAATTTTCCGAAGATGCTTACAGAGATTAGCGAAATATCAAATAAAATTACCCGGGCAATTTTCTGAAGATGCTTACAAAGGTAAGCGAAATATCAAATAAAATTACCCGGGTAATTTTCTGAAGATGCCTACAGAGATTAGCGAAATATCAAATAAAATTACCCGGGTAATTTTCTGAAGATGCTTACAGAGATTAGCGAAATATCAAATAAAATTACCCGGGCAATTTTCTGAAGATGCTTACAAAGGTAAGCGAAATATCAAATAAAATTACCCGGGTAATTTTCTGAAGATGCCTACAGAGATTAGCGAAATATTAAATAAAATTACCCGGGTATTTTTCTGAAGATGCTTGTATAGGTAAGCGAAATTTCAAATAAAATTACCCGGGCAATTTTCTGAAGATACTAACCAAACAAAAATATAAATCATGTGTCGAGGATGTGGCAACGGAGGAAGTATTTGAATGTGATAAATGAGGGAGCGCGGCGGTCGTCAAGAAGGAGCTGATTCCAGGCGAGGGGAGCGGCGATGATGAAGGATCTGAGACCGTAGTTGTTACAACGTAGTTGATCGTCGACGAGGAAGATTCGGGGACCGTAGTTTATGTACGTGGCTAAACAATGCTCCCAGAACAAACCAAGATTTATCAAGCTTATTTTGCCATTACTTGATTTTGACAAATGCTCAGACTGGTCCTTCTAATGCGTTGTAAATTTAAGGCTGACTAGCTTAACTGAATTGCTATTGTTACTACTAGTTGTACTTCTTTATATATTATTATTTCGTTTTGTTCTTCATTTTTATGTTTGCGAATACAATTTGGACATAATAAATTTGTTTATTTTTTAACTTTGAATTTTAATTCCAAAATTAAATTTTAATCTTACATTTTATAAACTATTTTATAAACTATTAATATACTTAATTATTAACTGATTGTAATAATTTATTTATAGCGGCTATTGTGAGCACAAGCTCCCTTTTAGGGTTAATAAAGAGAAAAAAAATAAAAAATGCATTATAATGATCTAATCTAATGGATCATTTTGAATTTTTAACTTAACAATATGATCGTTAAATCAGCGATCTTCTATTTGTAGCGATTTAAAGAGAGGAGGAAATAAATAAAAAGACGTTTGAAGGAGCAAAGTTACATGGAAAATCGAACATAGGCGGGAAATAGTTTTAGCTAAGGGGCTGCTATATAGAGCGCTTGAAGAATGGAACAAGTGGAGTAGTCACGGACAGAGAGAAGAGATGAGTTAATAGAACAAAGTTAAGGATGAAACTCGTGAGTGTTCCAAATAAATGAGATTCATTCATGTGAGAAGTAGATGTTTCTATGCGAAGTCGAAAAAATATGAGAAAGTCATGGGAAAGGTTTAGGTTAGGATATATTTAGCCAATAAAGACTCGGATATAAGGGTTTGGAAATGGGATTGAAACTTCGCAGATAACAACACATAACTGAAACTAACTATCGGTTAGTTATATGATAAACAGGGATACCCATAAAATATAATTTCGTCCAAAATGCGTCTTATGGATAAAATGTATAACGACAAATTATGAAGAATATCGGCTTTCTGCACGATTTTTTTTCAAACGATGCCAGAAACTTATATATTGTCACATTTGGGAAATATTCATACTTTGAAGTTCTCCAAAGAAAATTTCTA
Organism: Pomphorhynchus laevis; assembly: GCA_012934845.2. Lineage (NCBI taxonomy): Eukaryota > Metazoa > Acanthocephala > Palaeacanthocephala > Echinorhynchida > Pomphorhynchidae > Pomphorhynchus > Pomphorhynchus laevis. The sequence goes on from WNNJ02003755.1 coordinate 49,941, forward strand.
AAATGTAATTTTTTTAATATTTTACTATCATGCTATGTTGAAAATTTTACAATTTTAGATATAGACATTAAGCAAAACCCGTAATGTTTGAGTCTAGCCTATCAATCAAGCGTAAGGTAAGTTAGTTGTGCCACAGAAAAATTAAAATATACCGTTTATTTGTTAGTTTATAATGGAAGCACTGTTTCGCGCAGAGCTAAACGAATTCTTCAAAAGAGAGCTTTCCGCGGAAGATGGATTCTCTGGTATCGAAATTCGAAACAATCCGTCAAATTACCAGATATTCATAAAAGCCACGAAAACTCAACAAGTGGTTGGTGAGAAAGGTCGACGCATACGGGAATTATCATCAGTGATATCAAAACGGTTTAATCTAACTCCAGACAAAATAGTTGTAAGTTAGAGATTTCTAATGTCACTACGACATTGTAAAGTAAAGTTTACCCAGTAAAAGTAAAGTAAACTTTTCAATCAGTAAAGTTTACTTACAACAAACTTTGCTGATTGCGATCTATACGCAAATTTTATGTTTGGGTATACGTAAATATAATTATACAATAATTTATATATCTTAATATTACTTATAATATACAATATTATAATATATAGGATATATAAATAATATTATAATATATAATATATAATGTTATATATATTATATAATAATATAAAATATAATATAAATATATGATATATATATTTATATATAAATACGCTATAGTATATATAACGTATACAATATAGTATATTATATATACTAAAATATAGTACATTATATTTTATCTTATTTTATAAATACCATAGTGTTTATGGTGTTCTAAATCAAGAATTATTCCATTTAACTTTTAATAAAATCTAAATTATACGTTATAAATTTATATGATGATAACTTTACGACTGATGACGAAATGATGTGTTTTCTGACTAGAGTTTCTGATCAAATTGAATATTTTTTTAATTTCAGACAATAGTATTTTCCATACTACAGTATTTCCAATTAAATTCAAATCGTAATTAAAGTCATATCTTTTCTTAACTTTTAAAATTTCAATAATATTTTTAATATATTTTTTAATATTTTTTAAATAATATTTTTTAATTATAATTTTATCAATATGGAGATGATGTTCTAAATCAAGAATTATTCCATTTAACTTTTAATAAAATCTAAATTATACGTTTTAAATTTATATGATGATAACTTTACGACTGATGACGAAATGATGTGTTTTCTGACTAGAGTTTCTGATCAAATTGAATATTTTTTAATTTCAGACAATAATGTTTTGCCATACTACAGTATTTCCAATAAAATTCATATCGTAATTAAAGTCATATCTTTTCTTAACTTTTAAAATTTCAATAATATTTTAATATATTTTTTAATATTTTTTAAATAATATTTTTTAATTATAATTTTATCAATATGGAGATGATGTTCTAAATCAAGAATTATTCCATTTAACTTTTAATAAAATCTAAATTATACGTTTTAAATTTATATGATGATAACTTTACGACTGATGACGAAATGATGTGTTTTCTGACTAGAGTTTCTGATCAAATTGAATATTTTTTAATTTCAGACAATAATGTTTTGCCATACTACAGTATTTCCAATAAAATTCATATCGTAATTAAAGTCATATCTTTTCTTAACTTTTAAAATTTCAATAATATTTTGAATATATTTTTTAATATTTTTTAAATAATATTTTTTAATTATAATTTTATCAATATGGAGATGATGTTCTAAATCAAGAATTATTCCATTTAACTTTTAATAAAATCTAAATTATACGTTTTAAATTTATATGATGATAACTTTACGACTGATGACGAAATGATGTGTTTTCTGACTAGAGTTTCTGATCAAATTGAATAGTTTTAATTTCAGACAATAATGTTTTGCCATACTACAGTATTTCCAATAAAATTCATATCGTAATTAAAGTCATATCTTTTCTTAACTTTTAAAATTTCAATAATATTTTGAATATATTTTTTAATATTTTTTAAATAATATTTTTTAATTATAATTTTATCAATATGGAGATGATGTTCTAAATCAAGAATTATTCCATTTAACTTTTAATAAAATCTAAATTATACGTTTTAAATTTATATGATGATAACTTTACGACTGATGACGAAATGATGTGTTTTCTGACTAGAGTTTCTGATCAAATTGAATAGTTTTAATTTCAGACAATAATGTTTTGCCATACTACAGTATTTCCAATAAAATTCATATCGTAATTAAAGTCATATCTTTTCTTAACTTTTAAAATTTCAATAATATTTTGAATATATTTTTTAATATTTTTTAAATAATATTTTTTAATTATAATTTTATCAATATGGAGATGATGTTCTAAATCAAGAATTATTCCATTTAACTTTTAATAAAATCTAAATTATACGTTTTAAATTTATATGATGATAACTTTACGACTGATGACGAAATGATGTGTTTTCTGACTAGAGTTTCTGATCAAATTGAATATTTTTTAATTTCAGACAATAATGTTTTCCATACTACAGTATTTCCAATTAAATTCAAATCGTAATTAAAGTCATATCTTTTCTTAACTTTTAAAATTTCAATAATATTTTTAATATATTTTTTAATATTTTTTAAATAATATTTTTTAATTATAATTTTATCAATATGGAGATGATGTTCTAAATCAAGAATTATTCCATTTAACTTTTAATAAAATCTAAATTATACGTTATAAATTTATATGATGATAACTTTACGACTGATGACGAAATGATGTGTTTTCTGACTAGAGTTTCTGATCAAATTGAATATTTTTTAATTTCAGACAATAATGTTTTGCCATACTACAGTATTTCCAATAAAATTCATATCGTAATTAAAGTCATATCTTTTCTTAGAATTTTTAAAATTTTAATGATATTTTTAATATATTTTTTAATATTTTTTAAATAATATTTTTTAATTATAATTTTATCAATATGGAGATGATGTTCTAAATCAAGAATTATTCCATTAACTTTTAATAAAATCTAAATTATACGTTATAAATTTATATGATGATAACTTTACGACTGATGACGAAATGATGTGTTTTCTGACTAGAGTTTCTGATCAAATTGAATATTTTTTTAATTTCAGACAATAGTATTTTCCATACTACAGTATTTCCAATTAAATTCAAATCGTAATTAAAGTCATATCTTTTCTTAACTTTTAAAATTTCAATAATATTTTTAATATATTTTTTAATATTTTTTAAATAATATTTTTTAATTATAATTTTATCAATATGGAGCTGATGTTCTAAATCAAGAATTATTCCATTTAACTTTTAATAAAATCTAAATTATACGTTTTAAATTTATATGATGATAACTTTACGACTGATGACGAAATGATGTGTTTTCTGACTAGAGTTTCTGATCAAATTGAATATTTTTTAATTTCAGACAATAATATTTTGTCTTATTTTGAAATATTAAAATAATTTATATCTTACTTGACTTGTTATTTAACAACCAAACATTCAACTGTTTGTTGTTTATTGTATTTTTTGTATTTAACTTTTAGCTTGTTGCTAGTAAGGTTGAAGATCGTGGTCTTTGTGCAATGACTCAAGCTGAAAGCTTGCGATACAAGTTGATTGAAGGTGTCGCTGTAAGACGTGCATGTTATGGTGTAATTCGCTATGTAATGGATAGTGGTGCACGTGGGGTCGAAATTGTCGTGTCTGGCAAACTTCGTGGACAGCGAGCCAAGTCAATGAAGTTCTTAGATGGACTTATGATTCACAGCGGTCATCCAGTTAAAGAATTTGTCAGAACTGCAGTTCGCCATGTTCAGCTCAGACAAGGCATGCTTGGAATCAAGGTAAAGATCATGCTTCCTGATGGACACACTTGCAAGGGCAAGATTTCGAAACCTCTCCCTGATCACATAAGCATTTTGAAACCTAAGGAGGAACCCGAACTTATTAGTCCTTACTCAGTTAACAAAGAAGAGCCTTGTAAGTAATGAATTGATATTACATCATGTCATTGCTATATCTTAATTTTGCTATGTGTCGTTACTATTTTATAAATATTCCCAGTTATTAACCACGTTGTATTATTAGCTGTTTAGCGATAGCGGACTTTCAATTTTGTTTCGAAGGTTTATAAAGTTAGCGTTAAACGTGATTTAATGGTTACAATTATTTTGTATATCTTTTATATTTTTTATTTTTATATTCCTGTCTTCTTTGTATTTTTTAATTAATTTAATTGTAGCTACCAAATATATTACCTTTTTGAATTCTCACATTTTTTAATTCACTTTTCAAAGTGATTGTTGTATTTTCAATTGTGTTTTATGTATTTTTCGATTTGTTTTTAGATTTATTAAAAATCAAACAATTTGCCCCTTAAACAAATTGTTGGAATTTAGCTCCTTCAAATAAAACAGCACATTTTCTAAAATATTTCATTAATTTTGATTTTACCTTAATAAAAAATTTTAATTTATTAAAATTCAAATTGATTTCAGTTGTTAAAGCTTGTGAGCTCAATGCTTTAGTGCGTTTTTAAATTTTACCAAACTCTCACTAATTAGGATTTTTATTTAACATTTGTTCTTTGCTTTTATATTTAAAATTATCATATGCGCCGTATCTTTTAATTCTAATGGCACTGATATTATCGTCACTTGCAGTTGACGCTTTTAAATTTGTAACACGTGATGTGCCTTATTCTTTCCATGATCGTCATTATCATTTTAACTGTTAGTTAAATATTTACACAATTTTGAATTAAATATTATAATATTTTGAATTGTATTTTTATTTTATAATATTTAAAATATTTT
>WNNJ02003756.1:0-25751 GCA_012934845.2 Pomphorhynchus laevis
TTCTTAATAACTAACAACCGATAAATAACTAAAAAAATAGAAACAGCCATGAAACTAACAGGTGATAAAAAGTCAAAGACAATCCATTTCTTAGTCTTCCTATATTACGGCCTCAGGTCCAATGGGATCTGAGCCCTCTAACCAATCCAAAACGCCGCCCTCCGACTATACAACATGGGTTTTTAACCCCCCCCTGAAGAGTCCAGTCGAGGCGAACTATGCTGGGTAAACGAGAGACTAAGAGCTTGAGAAACCTTTGCCTTTGCTCTGGGGGCTGTCCTCTAGAGAAGAAGACTAATCTCGAGATAGCCCAAGTGCATCAGTGGCGCACCTGAGTTTTCCCACGGCTGATGTCCGAGACTACGTATTTGCACTTGCGTCCAGAGAACAGGGCTGTGGTATCATCAGCGTATACCACTAGAAGTTGTTCGCGTTTAAATATTTTAAAGAGTTCAATCGAAGCAGCAAGGAACAAAATATGATAAAGGGGAAACCTTGAGGCACACCCGTAATAGGGTAGAACTGACGCGCATCAGGGTCGTCTTCATAATAGAATCGCTTGGTGTACAGCAGTATCTCCACCCTCTTAACAATTCTCGCAGGCAACTCGATGGACCTTAGAGAAGAGATAACAAAGGGAATAGAGATGCGGTCAAATGCAGCAGAAAAATCAAGGATAACAGCCACAGCAAGTTGATGACTATTATTCTGACAGAACTGATACACTTCACCTACAGCTGTATGTTCCGAGCGACCTTTGACGAACCTATGGAAACCAGGTGGAATTAAATTTCGCCTAATTAAATGATCGCGGATTATACGCGCAAGCGCTTTTTCATAGATCGATACGAGGGAATTTTGAATCGATATGGGCCGCAGGTCTTTAGGACATGAAACCGGATTTTTCTTAGGTAGAAATATACGTCTACTAATGTTGATGGCGGCCACATCAGATGTGGCGGCTAAAAGCATTGTTACAGCCACTTCTCTTCTTTGATAAGCTGTCAAATGCTGACAGACACGAGAAAAGAGTGGGCGACGGATTTGGAGGTGCCCGGAAGAGGCCCCCCAGGAGTTAAGAATATCTGTGACAGATAGATCTCTACTCCTAAAGTCTCCCAAGGCGGGATTGGTTGAGGTGATTGAGTGGCTCCATAATTATGTAGGGAAAATGACTCCTCCAAAACTTTATCAAGCCCTTTTTTCCAATCCAACCCAACGCTCTATCCCTCCAACAGACAAACTTCTCTTTCTTGAATATCTTCCAAAAGGAAGACTGGGCTGGATTAAGGGAAGCAATGCTTGCTCTATCCTTACCCAGTTGGAACCTATATCTAGTGCTCCAATATTCTTTTAAGAGAACTAATCTGGCAGAAGCAGAGATATTGAGAAGACGGAGCATATATGCAAGGTTCTTGAGTTTTGTTGGAGTGGGACTGTAGATACGACCTTTATAGGTTGTCGAAAGTATCGCAGTAGCTTGCGAAGAGAGGTTGGAATTAATTTCGGTTAGACTCTCATTACCAATTCGGGGGAAGCGTTGGATAGCTGCCTGAAAGAAAGCCACTCTGATCGGATCAAAGTGGAATCTCCTTCGAATCAGCGTATCCTCTTCTATCGCCAACGAATCAAGTCATGAGAGGTGGTCAGATGCTGTCGCGACTGCTCCGTACAGTGAAGTTTCAGCAACCACCTCTCATGGAGCAGTAATAAGTCGAAGAGTGAGTTCGTTGATGTGCAATGAAAGGAAGGAGATGGTGGTTTGTGAACAAGATAGCCGTTCCTGTCTCTGCGGAGTGCTGCATTTATCCAACGACCAGTTATGTCGTTGAAATCACCAAGTACCATGTCGTAGCCGCTATCTATAGTCCTATCCAGGAGGTCACGGTTCTTGTGAATCTCCCCTGGCCGGATGTAGACATTGGCTAGACTGAGGCGTTTACCGTTCTTACAGAGTGAAATAACTAAACAAGACAGGGCTGGACAAGAATAGTTTAGTAGGAGGGAAGACCTTAAGGAGCATTTAACTAGGGTTAAAAGACCTTGAGATGAAGAGGAGTGAGGCGGGGTTATGTACGGAGTATAGTGGGAACAAATGTGTTTAGGGATGAATCGAGTAATGTCCTGCGGGAGACGGATAGACCGCGTCTCCTGGACGACTATATTATCTAATAGTGATAACTGCCACGATCGCAAAATTGCGCTTGCTGAATAAACCAACACGGCAGACGCATAATGGACACCGCTCATTATGCGTAACCGTCTATATTTTGATTTTGTGCATGTTGTTGTTTCCGTTTTACGAAAGAAGCTTACCTACTTTTGCTTAGTCATGACAATAACCAGTTTCATGTCATGATGACATCGTATGGAAATCGTTGTTGTTATGTGATGGAGTAATGGAAAATTAATATCAATACAAAAGTACTTTCAAAATGTCGAAATTTTAAAAATCGCGTATTTACTAATCATATGTGCCATGTAGCGTTGCAAAATATTTCGGAACTGCAAGACATTTTACATACTTAATATTTCGTTTAAGAGACGGATCATCAGTTACAATCAATTAAACAGCTTCGAAAATAATTTTTATAAATAAATAATTAAAAATGTTAAAAATTAGAATTATTATTAAAATATTATATTAAATATGTTTTATATAATTTATACGCACTATACCGATATATGAAATTCAATATATTATATATTAAATATTAAATTCAACCGATATATTAAATTCAATATAAATGTTAAATTTATATTTACAAATTTCAGCTATTATATTTGATTAGTTTTCTTTCAAATTGATAATTAAGCATTCGTAGTTAATGTTAAGGTCCTTGGCAAATTTGACCATAATGACGCTAAGCAGGCGTTGGAATGGATACAAGATATGATTAATGAAGAATTTGACACCACTCCGACACTAGACAATTTTTACAATCAATTGTATAATGGTCAGAAACTTGCAAAGTAAGCGCGTGTACGATCAAGCTTAAAAAATATGTTTTACTAAATTTTACAAAATTGAATTTTAATCTATTTTCATCATACATAATTGATTTTTAATGATTAACAAGTAATTAATTTTTAACACCTACGTTTGCACGTTTTGATCTTTTAATAGTGTCTAACGATCATTCGATTTGTTTGCTACATTGACTATTAAATTTAATAAAATACTTTCAATTAACATTTTGCAAATTCCCGGACCATTATTTGATAGCATAGCATTTCATCCTTATGATCTCTAATCCTTATTCTGATACATCGTATGTTTTCCAGGGCCGAAACATGATAACATAGCATTTCATCTTGCTAAAATTTAATCCTTATTCTGATCATCGTCTGTTATTAATTAATTAATTATTAATTAATAACAGACGTCTGTTATTATTAATTAATTCGTAAAAATTGACTTTTATTTTAAATTTTAACTTAATATAAATTATATATTTTCTTCAATTTTCTGTCAATTATTTATACAATATTATTTATTATTTATATATTTACAATACAATAATATTATATTATAATATTATAATATTATTATAATATTATATATTATATATTATAATATATTATCAAATCAGCTAACTGAGTATACGTATTTAATATAATTATAAAATAAACAAAACATAATAATGCTAAATCAAAATTTAATAATTAAATAATAAAATAATAATTGTTTTTAGATTTTCTATAATTTATATCAAGTTAAAATAAAAAATAGAAATTTAAAATAAACGTCATTTTTATGAATTGACTAATAAATAACAGACGTTGTATCAGAATAAGAATTAGAGGTCGTCAGGAGGAACTGCCATGCTATCAGGTTTCGGCACTTAACTCCTCTACCCAACAATATATATTCAATATAATATTGAATAATTCAATATTATAAAATTGAAATATTTTATTATACAATATTCTTTGTATATATTCTCGAATGACGAAATCGATATTTTAATATATTCAAGAACTGAACAAATTTTATAAATACAAATTCGCTCACTAGATATGGATAATACTGGACATTAATAACTAATTTTTATCGTGTTTTAAAATCGTACTTCCTTGACAATAAAACAGAGCAAATTTCTATAATTATCAAATAGAAAGAGAAAATTACGAATTTTTATAGTTGATTCAAATTAAAATCGATAAATTAGTTCTGGTTTTAATTATTTTAGTCTTAAGCAATTTTTTAATAATTTGCTTAGAGAAACTTAATGATATGTATAATTAATAGTAATAATTTTTATTCAATTAGTTAACAAATTTATCCTGGTAGCCTCATTATTAACAAAACCAATATTAATGATGAAGAAGGTACATATCTAGATATGAACATTAAATTAACATCAATTAAAACTATTATTAATTTACAGCGTAAAGATGACATATTTAAATTTACAAGAAACATATTTTTGCATGAGCATACATGTATACCATATAATATTAAATATAATACATTAAATAATGAAATTTTAAGAATTGCAACAATATGTAATGATATTGGCTTTCTTCAAAATCATTTAAATAATTTAATAGATACATATTTTAAACTAGGTTACTATAAAAATAACATCAAGCAGAAAATAGTAAAATATATAAATCAACACAATAATATAAAGAATAAATTTAAACTCGTAAGCGGTAATATGCTTTGTATTAGAATATAATACTAGATAATCAAATTTCATTAGCGGAAATACGTCATTAGCATGTCTTAAATGATATTAATTTGTATCTTAAAGATGAGATTTTTAAATTTACAAAAAAACATATTTTTGCATGAGCATTGGTGCATACATATCATGTAATATTAAAATAACACATTAAATAGTTACATTTTAAAAATTGCCATACTATGTAATAATATTGACTTTCAAAATCGTGCTGTATTCACTAAGGATTCAACGAGTGCAGCGACATTTCAGCAACAACCCCTGTATAGTGTTTAAGGATGGTCTTCCGCACAGCAATTCGATCTGGTAAAGAGCGTAAGCCTCAGACAATTAAGCAAAGTGTCGGAAACGCCTTTATTCACAATGTTACACAGGCAAACAAAAAGGCCTGTGAGTACTTCATTCTACTGATGAGTGTGGCCGAATACTCCATCATTTGCGTTCTTTACCAGATCGAATTGCTGTGCGAACCATCCTTTAACACTAGGCAGAGGCTGTTGCTGAAATGTCGCTGCACTCGGTGGATTCTTAATGGATACGGCATGTATAATGGTAGTCCCCCGATGTGCTGAGCAAATAACGATCCAGTCTTTCTTACGAGATACGGCATTTATACAAAATAGTGTTGCTTGGTATACTAAACTTTGATTATCGACTTTACGGCACTATGTCATTTCTAGACAAACATTTTAGCATAGAAATGATGGAGCACTGGATAACACTCATCAGTAGAATGAAGTACCCACTGGTCGTTTGGGTTGCCTGTATGATATCGTGCGATATTGCTGTGCGATATTGCAGTGCGACAATTCAGCAACAACCTCTGCCTAGTGTTTAAAAATGGTCCGCACAGCAATTCGATATGGTAAAAAGCGCAAACATCAGTCAATTAAAAAGGTGTCGGAAACGCCTTCATTCACAATGTCATACAGGCAACCGAAACAATCAGTAAGTACTTCATTCTACTGATGAGTGTGGCCGGGTACTCCATTATTTCGATGCTAAAGTTGTCGTCTAGAAGTGACATGGTGACTGAAAGTCGGGAATCAAAGTCCAGACTATCAAGTAACACTATTTTCTATAAATGTCGCCTTCAATAAGAAATCATTTACCGTTGTTTACTCACAACATTAGCATTTGAACAAACATTATATATTAGTAGTGATTGTTAAACCGGCCGTATATATACGAAATATTATATTTTTCTACTAACAAAAGAACAGAGATTAATTCTTCAATTAACGTTTCGCCTTGCGGCTTTTTCAAAAATTGTATATTATCTCTCAAAACCTTTTTAAAGATAATATACACAATTTTTGAAGAAGCCGCAATGTGAAACGGTAATTAAAGAATTAATCTATGTATTTTGTTAGTAGAGATCAATAATAATATTTTAGAATATAATTATATTAATTAAATATAGTGCTCTTGCTTTATATATTAAAGCAAGAGCACATGCACCTTTGTAGTTTTTATGCCTTTGCGTGTCAAAGAGACATACGCCGAGGGGATTACGCGTCAAAAAAGAGCCTGAGATTGAGCTGTCACGCCTTCATAATCAAAAGGCATTGGAAATTCAAAGAACATGGAGAAGTGCGATTGACGCATATGAAAATGCTTTAATTCGTACTATCGAGATTATTGGCCATTTATTCACAATTCCATACACTCATCAATATCTAATGACTGTTATCTGAAACTTGTGGATTAAAAGACGGAACAAATTATATTGGTAAACTAAAGATATATATATATATATATATATATATATATATATATATATATATATATATGCAATTCTGTGCTATTGAATATCACTCCAATAGGAGATTTGTGAACAAACGTTGCATGTATAAGGTCAATGAGTCGAACTTTGTAACACATTTGAGGCAACTAGCAGTTGCTTCGCTCAAAATGCTTTCAATAAATCATCTACAGTGCAGGAGTTGATTAATAGTATACCGAACAACAAAAGTATGGCAAGCACTGACCGCTATTAATTACATGTACTTCAAAGAATATGGTCACATAAATGAATTGTTATAAGATGTGTGAACACAAGCATGGAAACCGTAGATTGGTATACCACAAAATACCTAAATGATGCACTAAAACAGCTCTCAACTGAAAGTTAAGAATTATCTGATATGGCCCATTTTGAAAAATCTATAGTGGAAGTGAAGAGAGTTGTAGAGTTAATCAAACCTGACTCATCAAAACATAATAGGTATATAGTTAAAGATCTAAAACCTGGACGGTTATATTTTTTGCCAAAAACTCACAAAGAAATGAGTCCATGTCCAGGCCGTCTGATTGCTAGTAGTAAAAGTACCCCTACCTAAAAACTTTCACGCTATGCACATGAGAGGCTTTGCCCAGCTGAACAATTTCTTGAAACGAGCGTGGAGAACACAGGTACGACAGTACAAGAATCGTTGTTTGCAACACTAGATGTAGAAGCATTATACACTTTTAAAACTCTAGACACCAGAGTGAAAGCTGTTGAGAGCTTACTCAGTGGCACTGAGTAAGTGACCCAGAGCTTACTCAGGAACACTCATATAATTTATTTATCAGTACACCATTTGATGTCCCAGGGCAGGTGTAACAACAAATTATATTTTATATATTTGTACACTTTAAAGTGTCCCTGTTAAACAGCATTTCTATTAAAAAGAATTTAGTGCCTGATTCATGGTTAAACTGTAATAGTCACTGCCATGCACAGAGCTTATGCTAAATTCCCTTCGATGATTCAGATTAAGGGTAGTTCTGTTTTTCGAGCTTTGAACACTGTTTAAGCGTGTGTTAAGGTGCCTATGGATGATTATTAAAGTCACGGTACTGATGAGCTCCGTTAGAGCGAAACGCGTATACCGTTGTGGAAGTTTGTCGTTACACATAGGATTACTGTAGCGACTTTAAATATTGCGAGAAAAATTCGGTTCTATTTCTTAGTCTGATGAGGATATATAGAATGCTGATGGTGTTTATACTTCCTCATGAGGAAAACATAGTGATTTATTTACGAGTACACAATTGTGTGTTCCAGGGCAGGTGTAACAACAAATTATAAATATTCAGAGTATAAAAATATAAGATTAATATCCGAATATAAGATTAATTTTTCTAACGCATCTTTAATATCAGCTAAATCTAAATTTGCATAAAGCGTACTAAAATTGTACGTACTTAAATTCTGAATATTTATTCCTTTTGTCTGTTCTAAAATTCTTTTGCAGAATTTATACTGAAATTGTGTTTTATACCGGCATTAATTTCGATTACCTTACAGTATTTTTTGATTACAGTATTTGATTCATATAAACATAAAGCGGTTTTAATCGTTAGGACCATTTTTCACATTATGTGAAAAATGGTCCTTTTTTCACATATGAAAAACAGGGGTAAAAAAATTAAATAAAATTTTTATTAGTCAAGTTTCCAATGAAAATTCAGAGCAATATGCTTGAGATAATCTATACTTGGAAGCAACTTGTAGGAAGCCAAAAGGGATTTCACGGGATCTTCGGGTATTTTTATATCTTCATGAAGAAGTAGTAAAATCTTGTTATCCACGATTAACTGTTCATTTTTTAGTTCATTTAGAATTGGAATTATAGAACTCTGTTTACTATCAATCAAGCTATTTAGATGCCTATGGTAACCTTCAAGAGAGTTGGTGGTTCTGGGAATATTCATCTCTGTTCTCTCGTAAACATTCCAAAATGATATCTTTTTGTTACAAGTTTCATTCGATAGATATTCACCCTGAAACCATTCAAAAAGCATCAAAACATCCAAAGATCTTTCTTCGATTATATAATTCTTTAACCTTGCAGCCACAATAAACACGTCAGACGGCGGGACAAAGGATAATGCAAGTATCATCTTAACTAGAAGCTTTGTTTGAGGATTATTGATGAACTCCTTAGAACAATTCAACATCTGAACTCTTCGCCAAACAATTTGACCAAGATGAAAGTTACATCCATATAATGTAGAATTATCGAAATGAGAATGTAAGAAGTTATAACTTGCCAATTCAAAATCGATAATGATAAATTTCTGACTACTAGTAACCTTTGGGTAGTTTGTTTTTATCCAACCAAATATTTTGTCATACGATTCCTCTCTTCTATTTTTCATGAAACAGTACATCACAGGCAAAAACGTTCCCCTAACCTTTATCTGAATAGTAAATAACTGTTCAAATGTTGAAGGGGCTGTCTTAAATGTTCCATCGCAAAGTAGAATGTTTGATATTTCAAGATGAGAGATGTTTGCTTCAGTTGTAAAGATTACGACCCTATCCTTATCTTTAACTCCACTATCAAAAAATAAAAACTTCTTATTATCTGTAGTAGTTTGGAGCTCCAAAGGAATGTCGTAATCTACTGTTGTAAAGTTGTTTTTCCTTCTTTCATCTGTTACATAGCTATTAAGTTTCTTCAAATTTAGAGGAACCTTTATAGTTTGATTATCCTTTATAACATTTAGGACTACATTCCTCGATGATTCGTTTGAATTCAAAGCCCTGGTCCTTATTTTTTCTTTGAGAAGTGTTCGATGATATTTAACTTCATCTCTTAGATGGTTATGAACACCTACTACATCCCACAATACATTCCCAATATCCGTCTTCAATATTGAGTTACACCCTCGCTTATTGCAGCGCCAATGCTTCTTGCCCAACTCGGTCTTTGTGTAATTGTAGAAATAGCCTTCATAAGCTATTTTATCACCTCCTCTATTGCTCTTTATTATTTTTCCAGTGAGATTTATTTTCATTTTAGGGGTAAAAAATTTATGTGAAAAAAGGACCATTTTTCACATAATGTGAAAAATGGACCCAGCCGGTTTTAATGTACATTTAAAAGCACAACATATGAACCTAGGTTTTATTGGATTTTTATGTAATTTTGGATTCCAATATATTATAGGTATAGCTTTATTATCTAATTCAACTTATTTTACCATTTTTCTACAATAAAAACTAATTTCCGTTATCATTTGAAGTTTGGATATTTATTATACTAACCTTAGACAATAGATTTTTGTTTCTAAAGCTTTAACCTATTTTAAATTAATTCGTATTGTTATAAATTAAAATAAAATTGTCGATTTAAGCTGCAAATTAGACAAACTTATACACAGGAGTGACAAACTCATGCAGATGAAATCTATTATTTACTTCGATATCTAATTTCAATTTATTTTTTATTTTATTAAATCGATTTTAATTTTACGTGTTAATCCTAAAAAATTTTAAAGCCTAACTATGTTGTAATTCCATCTTTAGGCTGGCTAATGTATTGATGCCGGGGCATATCAAGAAGATAAACAACGGAAGTATGGCATTTAAACTAATGGAAAATATAAACGCGTTTTTGGTTGCATGTAGAGACTACGGTGTTGCGGATATGGATTGTTTCCAAACTGTGGACCTTTGGGATAGAGAAAATCTACACCAAGTTTGCGTTACTATACATGCTCTCGGTAGAAAGGTATTTTTCTTCAACTAGCAGTGATTTAACGATTGATAGATCATATAAAGTTGACTTTAACCATTTATACGATTTTCATGATTATATTTAATGATTATACTCTATTGAAGTAGATTTAGTAAAATAAACTGTGCAATTATTTTGTCAAATCATATTATATCAAATATAATTTTTATACAAGTGTTGGATATGTGTGTAAGAATTTTAACATTTTTTCTATATATTCAAATCATTATAAATACTAAAAACATATTAAAACATATAAAATTATTTATCTATTATTATTTATTTAATTAATTATAAAAGAAAAGAAAAAATAAAAATAATAAAAAATAAAAAAAAATAAAAAAAGGAAAAAAAAATAAAAAAAAGAAAAAAAGAAAAAAATAAAAAAAAATAAAAAATTAATTATAATTAATGATCAATGTATTAATAATTTATTAATAAATTATTAACAAATAATATTTATTCGATTTAGTTAAAATTTCACTCGTTTCTGAGTAATAATTTTTTAAATTACTTTGTGTGTTATAAACATTAATTAATACCGCCGCTACCATTCATGCTTTTTATCCATTTAATATAAATAATTGTCTTCCTTTAATATCGCCATATTCTTTTAACACTAATTTAATCCGATTGTGGCACGATATTATCCTCACATGTATTGATCTTATTTTTGATACAGCAGGACGCTACTAATCAGTCTGGGAGAATCTCATCAGCTGCTGACCCAGACCTACATTTCAAGATTCGACCCTTATTATCTACTTTCTCCGTTGACTGATGCTGATCGGATTTGAACTCAGGACGTCTGTATCGTGATTCAACGCAACATCCACTAAGCTGGCTGCTCCAGTGGTGTAGATATACATTTCTGTATATTACTTTTGGTAGGGGATCGTATTCTAACGATCTATTAGAAACCTACCCGATGTGTGTGATCCGCTAGCCGGATCACCCGTTTTTCATGCTGCCACTTGCAATGATAGTTTTTAATTGTATTTGATTGCATCTGTAAGCTGAAATTTTTCCGATTGTGGCACGATATTATCCTCACAGGTATTGATCTTATTTTTGATACAGCAGGACGCTACTAATCAGTCTGGGTGGGTCTCATCAGATGAGACCCACCCAGACTGATTAGTAGCGTCCTGCTGTATCAAAAATAAGATCAATACCTGTGAGGATAATATCGTGCCACAATCGGAAAAATTTCAGCTCACAGATGCAATCAAATACAACTAATTTAATCTTAGATTAATCTTTATTGTGCGTTTTATCAAATTTTTTCATTCTAAAAATGAAAAATTAATTTGAAATTGTAAAAAATTTGGTAATCACTAGGATTTTTTCAAAAAATAAAATAAATAAGTTTCCCTTTGTAATTAGTAATTTTTGGTATGAAATATCAATATTTAGTCTAATATCTTTGTAAATTTAGGAAAAAATAAAATTGGAAAATTTTATCGAACTATGCATGTATATAACATTTAGGCCAGGAAAAATGGGTTAAAGGGAATCGGACCGTTAGAAGCAGATCGAAATACGCGACAGTTCAAAAAGGAAGTTTTGTTGGAGGGAAAGCGAATAGTAAGTACACAATATGGTTACAATAAAGGTGCAAATCAAAGTGGAATGAATATCGGAAACACTCGGCACATGTAATGCCATTGTAATATTTACATTTTGGTTATGATATTTATGCGATCTTTAATAAATTTGCATCTATTTTCAATAAAATAATGTAAAGGTGAAAATTACTATTTTATTATTATTAATAATATTGACAGTATTATGAGGTGGAACTTTATAAATTTTAGCGATTGTTAATTGTTAAGTAATGTGAATTAGTCCTTATTATTTTGTTTGTAAATTGTAATATTTTAATATATAATTTTTATATAATATATTGTGAAACGTACAATATATAGGGTTATATGCAAATTGATCAACTAACATATTTTCAATAAAATGTATTTTTGAAGTTCGATTGTTGAAAGCTGTATGAAGATCTTATAATCATATCTATGATACTTTGGCTGACTAGAATCTAAACGAATATCTTGATTTGTTATAAAAAATAATTCTTAAAATGCTTTTTAAAAAGGTATCAGGTGATAATTCTAGATAATGGTGTATCAATTACACGAATCTTGAACGGTTATTAACTACAGAGCTTTCTCTCAATGTCACCTTCATAACCACCAAGATGATTAAATTAAATAATTGACTATGAGTATCATGCAAGCTTTCCTTCTTACCACCGCAATAACGACATCTGTTGCCTTCTGGTTTACACATCTTCTTTAATATATATATATCTATCTTTAAAATACACTACAATGAAATACGACTCGATTCCATTGTATATTTTTCTTTATATTACACCTACGACGACTGACATTATTTCAACAAAAAAAAACACTTTAGCAGTAAAAATGCAACCGCGTGGGTGGAGAATGTTGTCAGGAAAAATGCAAACGCGAAATTGAGTGGGAAAAGAATGAAAAACAACAAATATAACGCTGTTTCGACGTGGGCAATAAAAAAAACGTTAAAATTTTTCAAAAAAAATTGCAATAACATTATAATTACTACGACGGCTGAAGTATATAGAGCATCGGTGGATTTATATTTGGCTGTTGAATGTAGTAGATGACGAATATTCCCGCATGCTTTAGCTGTGATATTTATTATCCTATTTAATTACTTGCAATTCGAAATATTTAGTTGGTTTTTTCAAGTTTGCATCAACTACAGCCATTATATCAACAATGAAACACCAAGATAACGTACATGGTTCAAAATCACTTTATTTTGATACTTTTTAATATTCTGATATCCGAAAAAGCCATTAATTTTGATGATAAGAAGAACTGGAAATAAAGATACAACACTTTTAAACTGCATACAAAAAGCAAAACTATCCATTCATACCATCTCAAACTCCATTCAGGTAAATTTTATTCTTTTCAGATTTCATAACAATTGTTTATATTTATGTATTATTCTATATATTTAATATTTCAACTTTGCACAGGAAACCAAATTCAATCACGATCTATCTCTCTTTGATATTTTTTAACTCACTTTAATAACCTCAACGCTGTCAATTAACATAAAAATGAGTCGATTCATTAAAAGTAATGTTCAGATTAATTATATGTATAAATAAATGTAAGTTAATTAATTTCAGGATAAATATAAATTATATGTAGATCTAATTAACAACGAAAATCGTTCCATTAAAGAAATTATTAAGTTTGGCAAATAACTAAATTTAATAAACACAAATTATATACAGCAGTTTTCCACCTGAGAGTTTCAGCATTTTTCTCAATAATGATTTAAGGCTTCCAAAAGCTGGAACAACTTACCTATCTGGATTTTATAGTCATGCTTTCTTCTTCTTCTCGACACCACAACACAGCTCTATTTCGAGACTGTTTCATCTTTAGAGCAGAATCATCGGTTGTGGCTACTTACTAAAATGTAGTGGTACACATTTAGAGAGTATTTATACACAAATGAGAAAGAATTCAATATATTTGTTTGACTACGTTTGAGTGACAAAGCACTTCTTTTGCGAGAATCTACTTAAATTCCTTTCGCTGAAATCGTGGTCTGGTGAATCCGTAATCGGATACGATCATATTGATTAAAGTAAGTGAGCAGAATATCATTCCAATATTTTAAAAATATTGCGCATTTTATAAGTATGCTTTTGTTTTCCCCAACAACACACACATATATAGTAAAATATACATAGGAAGGCATACCATAATATAAATTTCCTACATATACCCAGTATAAAATTTTTACTATACAGAAATCGTATCCTATTGATATTTATAAAGTTCTTTTCTATAAGTAGCATAGTCAACTATTCGTTTATATTGAGCAATCCACATATCTTTCCCATTGTAATGTCACTTACATTACAATTGGAAATTTTGGATACCATCACTTAAATTAATCAAAGTTTTAATTAAATTTTAATCAATTAAAGATTTAATTAAAGTTTTTTTGTTGTAAATATATTTAAATACATCAATCAAGTGATTTACTGAAGCTAGGTTTAAAAATAAAATCAGTCACCAATTGCTTTGTTTAAAATTAAATTTAAGTAAACCCGAAGTTTGTATTGACTGGTATGATTAAAGTCAAATTTAATATTATCGAAAGAGATTGATCAATAGTTTAAAAACAGTCAAAGGGGTCATATTCATTATCCTTCATCTTTACAAATAATTATTTGGAGGAAGAATTTCAATAATCCTTTCTTCGAGAAAATATAATCATAAATTGATTTTGCAGTATTGTCAAGAAAAGTTCCCAGCTAAGCAAAAGTATTTTTTATGAACAATATGCAAAGAAATAATTTTACTTTTCTGATTTCATCAATCTCCAAACACTTTCATTGAAAAAAATAAATTTTCATTTCTCGATGCGCCAGATGTATATCTGTCCTATAATTTTTTTTATTTTAAATGACTTTTGTATTTGATGTCACGTATGGTTGATCTATTTTAATGACTACATTAGTACGTTATTAAACAAGTTTGAAATTCGTGTGATATTATTGAAAAAATAAACGTCATTATTACCAGGCTTAACATAGAAATTTAATACACTGTAATTTGATATTTGTTCAACATATAATGAATTTAAGGTAAAGCTGAAATTAATATGGAGATATAGAAAAATATAATATTGTATCTGCTATTTCAAAGCACTTAAATGTTTGAATATCCAATGTCACGTACATCAATATGCCAGTATTTGTGATATAAAATACTATAGATTACTAACAGATTGTCAATATTAAAATGGAAAATACAATATATTATTGATACAGGAATTTGGCAGATATGTATGTCTAATATAAGACATAAGAGCTTTACAGCTTCTTAATATAAAATGTAAAAATTTTCATTTACATACATGAGAATTTTAGTTTAACTAACATTCAAACAATTAACAACTATTTTCTTCAGTGTTACAATCATTCATAATTAATGAATGATTAATTAATTAATTATTAATTAATCAGTTAATTTATAATTCATTAATCAATAATAATGTAATAGCATAGATAGCAATGTTTTATTTAACTTGATTGCATCTGTGAGCCGAAATTCTTCTGGTTGTAGAACGGCATTATACTCATAGGTATTGCTCCTATTCTTGATACAGCAAGACGCTACTAATCAACCTGGGTGAGTCTCAACAGCTTCTGGTCCAAACCTACATTAGTTCTGGGCGGAATTCTACCAGAAGAATATATAGCAATGTTCACTCGCTACTAATTATATGAAAATATAAATTGTCCAGTGGACACGATTATCCGCAGTTATAAGAATGCTACACATTAGGGATAGATTAATTAAGGCAACGTGTTTAAATGAAATTGTAAATACGTTGTACTTTAATATAAAATAAGTACAACGTAAGTACTTTTATTTATTCAAAACAACTAATATAAAATTTTGTTATATAAATTTTTTAAGGAGAGTGAGACATTCCGCGTTAATTTCTTGTAAAAGATGTAAGCCAGACGCGAAAGAATGACGAATGCCGTTTCGTCATCACAATGACTCATCAGTGCCAGATCCCTCCCACTACTGGATGCAGAGGAGGACTGGCAGACGGCAATCAATGAATAAATCAATGTGAATGATGTACTAGAAAATTTTCTAGTAACATCATAGAGTACTAAATCAGTACTACAGCTTACAATAAAAAGGATCATTAGCAAAAGCACTGGCAAATGCCAGCGCAGGTCTCTTTAATATCGGCTAACTTTTATTTAAGGAGAGTGAGACCATTCCGCGTGAATTTCTTGTAAAACATGTAAGCCAGACGCGAAAGAATGACGAATGCCGTTTCGTCATCACAATGACTCATCAGTGCCAGATCTCTCCCACTACTGGATGCAGAGGAGGACTGGCAGACAGCAATCAATGAATGAATCAATGTGAATGATGTACTAGAAATTTTTTCTAGTAACATCATAGAGTACTAAATCAGTACTACAGCTTCACCAAAAAGGATCATTAGCAAAAGCACTGGCAAATGCCAGCGCAGGTCTCTTTAATATCGGCTAACTTTTATTTAAGGAGAGTGAGACATTCCGCTTTAATTTCTTGTAAAAGATGTAAGCCAGACGCGAAAGAATGACGAATGCCGTTTCGTCATCACAATGACTCATCAGTGCCAGATCCCTCCCACTACTGGATGCAGAGGAGGACTGGCAGACGGCAATCAATGAATGAATCAATGTGAATGTTGAACTAGAAAATTTTCTAGTGACATCATAGAGTACTAAATCAGTACTACAGCTTCACCAAAAAGGATCATTAGCAAAAGCACTGTAAATGCCAGCGCAGGTCTCTTTAATATCGGCTAACTTTTATTTAAGGAGAGTGATGTACTAGAAAATTTTCTAGTACATCATTCACATTGATTCATTCATTGATTGCCGTCTGCCAGTCCTCCTCTGCATCCAGTAGTGGGAGGGATCTGGCACTGATGAGTCATTGTGATGATGAAACGGCATTCGTCATTCTTTCGCGTCTGGCTTACATGTTTTACAAAAAATTGACGCGGAATGGTCTCACTCACCTTAAATAAAAGTTAGCCGATGTTAAAGAGACCTGCGCTGGCATTTGCCAGTGCTTTTGCTAATGATCCTTTTTGGTGAAGCTGTCGTACTGATTAGTACTCTATGATGTTACTAGAAAATTTTCTAGTACATCATTCACATTGATTCATTCATTGATTGCCGTCTGCCAGTCCTCCTCTGCATCCAGTAGTGGAGGGATCTGGCACGGATGAGTCATTGTGATGACGAAACGGCATTCGTCATTCTTTCGCGTCTGGCTAGCATGTTTTACAATAATTTTTTTAATATAAAATTTTACTTTATTTCAACAGCCAAATCTGTTATTTCAATCTGTTAAGAACTAAAAATGTCGCTTTATTCTAAAACCAAATGATGTTTTAATCATTTTTCAACTTTTATTACTAAATATGGCAAAATTTGATTTTGAAATATTTTAAAACTCTATATATTTTATTTGCAAACAAAATATATCAAGATTTCTTTAAATAAGAATTCACGCAATATCATAAATATTTATGGATTTCATGAATTTATAAACAAATATTTTTGTTTATAAATATTTTGTTTATATTCAGGAACGATTAGGTAAAATTGAAAGACTAAATTATTTTGATATTTCACTAGTAACTACTAGCATCTTCAGAGATTATAAACGGAAATTAACTACTAGAATTCAAAAATGAACTACTAGCCTCTTTAGAAATTGTTTATAATTTTTGAAGATGCTACTAGTTGCTAGCGAAAAATCAAATTAATTTATTCAATTTTACCTGATTGTTTCTGAATATTTTTAAAATACTGATCAGGATGGATATATTTCTTAAAATATTTTTGTATTTAGTTTTACATTTACGCTTTGCATGCTATATACATATATAGCATGTGATAAAATCGTATATAAAATGAATACTGGAAGATGATATTTAGAAATATCATTATATTTTGAATTTTTAGACTAAATTGTCAATTGCGTTTATATAAATATATTATTTCCAGGAAAGTTCACAATATGTAGAATATTTTTATACTATGAATGTTATGCGACCAAAGCCAATTATATTCATATAAATAGAGTCTCTCCGATCGCTGAAATTATGTAATAATTGTTTCTCTTGATCTAATTCTTAATCGTTTTAAGTCAGTTACTCATGATGTATATCTAATAAAAAACGGCAATGTTAAAACAAAAAGAGTGAATTTATATTTTATCGTCAAGTTTTTGACAAAGTCATGTTCTTTCAATTACTTTCGATGGCGCAAGAACAAAAATATTTATTGAAACGGAAGGTGCTCGGGGTCAATGTTAAATTATCAAAATTGAAATGGCAAGACGCCCCGCATGAGGTAGAAAATTTATTGCGATAAATTTTCTACCTCATGCGGGGCGTCTTGCCATTTCAATTTTGATAAAAATATTTATGATTGATGATGTAAACAGCAGTTAAAACAAAATGAGCGATTGATTTTATTTCTTTAAGTCGGTAAATAATATAAATAACATAAATAACTATAATAAAATAGTATGTCAGACAGACGTAATTTTAATGGCATACTATTTTTTATTGACAGTGGTAGCATTATTATTCATGGTTATATCAAAAATGAAGTGGATAAAGATAATAAGAAATATATTTTAATGGTTGGTAAAAGATCGATTACATCTTAGTGCAAACAATTAAAATCCGCAAGTTAGTAAACTATAGTGAGTTTGTCCTTTACTTGTTATATTAGTCCGTTTTTACTTTTCAGATGGTAAGTAATGCAACACTACATGCAAACACCTTGCACAATTAGTAGGAGGAGTAGTTAGACACTACTACCCTTTTTAGTTTACTTTTATGTAATGCGACAAAGAAATGCCGCCGAACCTTAATTAGATGTTGATGACTATAAGCATGATAAGTTTGATTTTTGAACATGTGACCCTTAATTACCAAAGTATCACAATTATCTTGTAACTATATACGCTGTTCAGTCGTCGTAAGAGAGCAACATTAGCGGAACAGCAACATAGGTAATAAGGCATCTCTACGTTTTATTTTTCAGTATATTTTGTGCGGCGTGAAAAAACAAATGTATATTTGGAAAATATTATGATATTTTTCTCTAAAGAGTATTATGGGGTAGTGTCATTAAATGCTGTTTCGGATTAAAATGTCTATTTTCGCCTTTGTATGAATACTATTTTTTTGTTTTTATAGAAAGGTTGTAATATGGAAACATAATATTAGTAAAAACCCAAGCATTTACCTTTATTAGAATTACCGTTCCAACAAAAACCATATTACATTATATTCAGATAAGCTATACAAATGCCACCTTAATTTAACATACACGATAAGGATAACATATTATAATTTACATTAAAAACATTTTCTTTCAGTTGGAGCTTACAAGCATTCTAAAATATATTTATTACTTAGGCTAGATAAACTATTAGGTATTAGAAACTAATTTTTTAATGTTTAGCAAATGGAAAATTTTGACATCATAACTTCGTCAATATAAACAGTGACAGATCAAAGTTGTGAGGTTAGAATGAAATACTAACTCTTCGCAGTAATGCGAAACTTTAAGTCAATGTGATAAATAGAAACGATTCTATCACTATATTAATTTTATGATAAAAAAGTATTTTTAAATTCAAATTTACGATAAACATCGATGTCATGAGGTATATTTATTTTAACATTTTTGAAATCTCCGAATATTTTTTTATCTCTAATAGACTATTTTTTTCTTATATAATATTCATTTTGACAACAATAATCGGATTTTTCGACGATAAAAATAAAAATCAATTTTTAGATACGGAAGAATTTGATACAAAAATATAAATTAACAAATATAACAAAAATCATAAATTTACTTAAAGTCTGCAAAAATTTTTATAATGTATTATAGTATATTATCACAATTATTCTCTTTAAATCGTCTTTACTACTTTTGATCCCCTTTTTTATCCAACTTTTATAATAATTTAACCCCTTTAAATCTCAATTTACTCCCTGTTACATCATTTCCCCACTTTAGCTACCTTTTATCTCTTTTACACCGTTTAACCCGAGTTTATCTCCAAAACTTCTGTCATTAAATCTCATTAAACCATTTTTTAATTTCCTTTACCTTTTTAAACTTTCTATGCAAAAACTCGTTGTATTTAAAAATATAAAACGTATAATTTTTAGATTGTACGTTAAGACTGTAAAGTCACGAGATTAAAAGGTGTAAAAGTGATAAACTGGATTTAAAGTGGATAAATGAGGTCATTCGTTAGTTTTTATTCTGACTTCATTTTGACCAATGTTATTGTGACACCTTGGTCAATTAAAACTCATGTCGAAAATACTTAGACCACATTTAGATGTATCAAATTAGAAAGGATGTATATTATTAAGAGAAAGTATATTGCATTTATGCCGTAGTTTGATTCTGACATTATATTGGTATCAATGAAAACGCACTGAGACTTGATAGAGTGATGATTTCCTTAATGATATTTTTCTTGATTATTTCAAGCGAATTATTTTTCTTTTTATAGCAAGTGTGTGAAGTGTCTGCATAATAAATCTCTCGTTTAATGCATTAACTTCAGATGTATAGTTTCCTAGTTTTACAATCCTGCATGTAAAAAATATTGCCTGTGTGAAGAGAATTTCTTTAAGCAAAAATCCTTTATGTATTTATTCAAATGGCGTTCACTACTCTCGGTAAAGTTAAAATACCAAAAATTAAACTGCTGACTTTGTGTGTAAGTGTTATATCGAAAAATCAATGTTGAAATTGTAACGACATTTAAAAAGTAATAAACTAGAAAGCTACGTATACAGAAAATATAGGTATGGTGAATATCTTACCATGTGTGCTGAAAAGTAAAATGTCATGTTTTTAGTCTTGTTAACGAACTAGTAAGGTATTTTTTTACTTTTTTGAGTATATTACATATTAAGAATAAAACAAATATTTGCTATTTTACTTTTCATAAAATTTATATTTTAAAGCCCACAATGACCTTTAATTTGCATTAACTACTATCTAAGAATTCACATTTATTATAAATAAAACGAAATCAATAAGTAAGTTAATATTCTGCCCATACATGTTTCAATTGGGAGAATATATCGTGACATACTACTATGTTAAAATGCAATATACGATTCGAATTTTATTTAATATCTTATCGTATTGAATAGCAATTGATAAATATATCTAGTATTTGTAGAATAATTCGTTTAATTTTGAAATTTTGAAGCAGGATCAATATAAGCTAATTTATTTTTATTTCGCTAACAGTTGCTAGTATTATCAAAAACAAAACAAAATATTTGTTAATCCACAACATGAACAAATTGTATGCTTAGTTTCTGATTATGCTAGTTCAAAAACGAATTAACATAAAATTAATTCAAATAAACAAATAATCAACAAAAGTTATTTTTGTACCTTTTGTGTCTTTATGATGCTGTCAGGAGCTAGCGAAATTTAAAAGTAAATAAGTGCCTATTGATCAAGCTCCAAGATTTCGAATTAAAAATTAATCAATATCAGGTTTTTTTGAATTTGTTTATTTGTCAAATCTTTTTAAGCTTAAACTGTATTAAAATGAGTATAAGAATATAATTGAATCATATCAGCTAACTGAGTCTACCTATTTTAAATAATAAGTAATATAAGATTTTAACATTCATATTTATATTAAGTAAAAATTTTAAATGTAAATCATTTTTTATGAATTGACTAATAAATATCATATTATAATATGATAATATTATATTAAATAACATAAATAATATTATAAATAATATTAAATAATATATATTAAATAATATCATATTTCGGCCTCTATTCCTCGACCCAGCATAGCAGTGGGACCAAATACATGCTAATGACGTATATTATTGTTCCATCATTGTATAACAATATTTGGAAATTTAAAAAATAAATATTATGTTTGATATTCGGCGGCAGCTTAAGTATCTGTTTATAGAATGATTCCGAAATAATTGACTTAAATAAGTCAAATAATTGACTTATTCTTAAATTTCATTCTGCAGTGCTTTCAAATGCACATTAAAATCCATTTCTGTTTATATGAATAAAATACTTAAAGTAATTAAAAACACTTCAAGTAATATTGTAGGATAATCGAAATTAATACTGGTATAAAACACTATTTCAGTATTCATTCCGCAAATGAATTTTTTTAGAACACAAGAGGAATAAATTTTTAGAATATGAATACGAACGATTTTAGTATTCTTTATACAAATCTAGATTTAACAGATATTAAAGCGTTAAAATAATTAATTAATCTTTTAATCGGAAAAGATATACATATGGATACTATAATAACTATAACGCCTATCAAACAAAAATTAAACCGCAAGTAAATATAAATATATGGATAAAATTAAATTAATAGAATCCTTAAATATTTTGATAAATCAAAATTATTTAAAAGTAGGGACATCTATATTTATACAATTAAAAGGTGTTCCAATGGGAGGTAATAGTAGCCTAATTATAGCTGACTTATTTTTAAGCTTTATAGAATATGAATTTGTTCATAACTGTGTAAAAAATAAATAAAAATTATTTAAAGATATGAAATATATGCTTCGATACATTGATGATATTTGTGTATTTAACTCTAATAATGTTTATCCAAAAAGTGAAAACATTTATCCAGATAGCCTTATTCTTAATAAAACGAATATTGATGATAAAGAAGGTATGTATAAAACTATTGTTAGATTATATCGTAAAGATGGTATATCTACAATTTACAAACACATTTTTGTATGATCATTCATGCATACTATATAATATTAAATACAATACATTAAATAATAAAATTTTAAGAATTGCCATAATATGTATTGATGTTAGTTTTCTTCAAAATCATTTAAACAATTTGATAGATACATATTTTAAACTCGGTTTATAAAACTAAAATTAAGCAAGAAATAGTAAAATATATAAAGCGACGAAATATTATTTAAAAATTTTAACTGTTAAGCGAAAAATGTTTATGAATAATAGACGTTATATTAGCCAAATATACTAGATAATCAAATCCGATTAAAGGAAATACGTTATTATCAGGTATTTGGCCACGCTGCTATGCTGGGTCGAGTAATAGAGGCCGAAATATGATAACATAGCAGTTTCTCTTGATTACCTCCAATCCTTATTCTGATACATTGTATATTATTTATTAATAAATTAAAAAATTATTTGCATTTAAAATTTTTACTTAATATAAATATGAATGTTAAAATTTTATATTACTTATTATTTAAAATAGGTAGACTCAGTTATCTGATATAATTCAATTATATTCTTATACTCATTTTAATATAGTTTAAGCTTAAAAGGATTTGACAAATAAACAAATAAAAAAACTGGTATCGATTAATTTTTAATTCGAAATCTTGGAGCTTGATCAATAGGCACATATATTTTTAAATTTCGCTACCTCTTGACAGCATCATAAAGACACAAACGATACAATTTGTATATATTAATTCAGATCAGAGGTTCTCCAACATTGTCTGATGAACTAATATTGTCAATAAATAGTGGCTAAGCTAATTTTGTCAAAACCCTGATATTTTTCGTATAACTTGTGAACCTACATTCCATTACTATCAATTGAATATAAAATGTACATTTGTATAAGAGATATTACAAAATTCCTGTGGGTTTCAAATTCAAAGTTGTTCTTGTGAATTTCTTTGGTTTAAAATAGAACCTCCCTTAAAGCCAAGCAGATTTATATATCGATATGACATGTTGTTTCGTAGTGATAGTCCATTAAGCAATATTAATCTTTACTAAACAGTTTTAGTAAAGATTAATTTGGTAAAATTATAAAAAATTTAAATGAGCACATTGGTTACTTTGTTATTCCCCCAGTTCCATTTCCTCAGAAGAATTTTATTATAAATAATCGAAACTCTTTAGCAAAGTTAGTGTATATAATACTATAAATGCAATATCCAATGAAAGCGTTTGTGTAAATGGTGATTATATACTATAAAAATTATTATAAAGTCTAAGAATAAAATTAAAGACTAATTTAGTTTCCAATTAAAATCATTATAAGTATTATAATGATTTATTATAATTTTTATAATAAATCTAATATTTATTAATACTTTTAATAATAAGATATTTATTTCCAAATAACAATAGAGTTATAATAAAAAATATATAAATATTATTTATAATATTTATTTTTAATTGAGTTTTATTCTATTTATTTATTATTTATTAATATTTATAATAAATATTATTATTTATCATTAATAATTAATAAAAAATAACCACTGATATAATAAAATTAAAAATAAATAATAATAAATAATAATATTTAATAATAAATTTAATATTTATAATTTATTATAAAGTCGAAAACTCGCCCAATTAATTATTCTTTTGTCTATTATCCTTAATATCGTGTTAGTAATTAAATTAAAAATCAAAAACGTTTTGGTCTGTATCTAACCGTCTTGCACCCAATGGCCTAAGCATTTCCTGATGTATATCGATAATATTTGGTTTACATGTTAATACGATGAGCACTCATTAAGAAATTTAGTGCGTAACTTAAACATACAAAGCCAATTAAAATTTTAAATTAAACAATTCTCAACAGAAACTGTGTCGTAAATTATCATTGGGATTCTAAGAGAACATTAAAAGTCGCATACACGTGTATACCGAAAACAAACGTGGAAAACTGTTTATCTCCACACATTTAATTGTCATCCACCTCAAATAAAGGCCAAATTTAATTTATAATAAAGTGAGAAGGATACAGAAAATATTCACACGAGATACCGACTTAATTAAAACAAATGAACCAACTTAACGACGACCAAATGAAAAAATATTCGAACGAAGGCAGGTAGATAGTGGTTGCGATTGACAAGTTCAAATGGAAATATCGTAAGGTGCTATTAAGTCTCCAGGAAGGAAAAATAATTAGTCAATTATAATTTTAATTGAAACCTGCATTTATATACCTTAATGCGTAAATATTCAAATATGTTATCGCCCACCCAAATAAATTAAAGACTGAGCTCGAGCTACAATACGAATACTCGAAAATATGCAGAAATAAACCGATCTGAACCAAGCGGGGACAAAATATGCAAAACTTGCGTATAAATGTTATCATCGTCTAATTTCAAAAGTAATACGGTGTTTAAGATATAATATACATAATAACAATGTTTGCAAGAAAAAAGGAATTATCTTTTCTTAAATGTCGTGTTTGCTATTTGCGATACTTTGGACAAGCGGGTGATACAATGAGCATTCAAAGTAATCTAAGATATCAAAAAAAGAAATGAAAAAAGCTATGATCCCACGGTTTTCAATATACAGAGTATGTCAAACCGCTCCTTCGCGATATAAATGATAGCGGTCATACGAACTCGCAATAAATTAAGCAGATTGAGTTATTCTGGACAGCAGTTTAAATCATGAATTACGACGCAGTTTCAAAGCTAGTTTACACAAGATTTTAATAAATCTTCCGTGCACAATAAATTTATAATAGATATGCAATAAATTTTTAAAATATTAAACTAAATCTATAGTCACCACAGCATATATTCTTCAACATTTCCATATGAATTTGCATTAACAAATTGTTGTGTTTAATATTAATTACTTTGATATAATTAAAAACATTAAGTAAGCATTATTCCGAAGTTTATTATAATTAAATTTATTAATAAATTTAATAAATTACATATTTAATTTATTTAATAAATTTATAATTTATTAAAAGTAATAAATAACGCGAAATTAATGAACAGAAAGATAAGTTTCTCTTAATAACAGATCAACGATGAATAACACATTTGCTCATTTATTAATAATTGTTTATCTTGTGGTTAAATAATTACCGTA